>JANHFT010001505.1:98841-108841 GCA_032467955.1 Pseudoxenodon macrops
GGTATCATTAATTAATAAGCAGACAGGTGTTCTTATAACCTCATCTGCTTCCACAATATATATAGTTTCTACAGTTAAAAATCTCTACCCTGAAATTGTTTTGAAAACCTACCATACTAGATATTTCTTGCACACCTAGAAGTTTGAGAGCATGCAACTGCAAGTAGATTAATAGGTACCACTTTGGTGGGAAAGTAGCAGTGTTCCATGCATCTTGGCATATAGTCATGCCAGCCACATGACCACAGAAGCATCTTTAGACAACGCTGGCTCCCTTGGCTAAGAAATAGAGATGAGCAATGCCGCCTAGAGTTGGACATGACTGGACAGGGGAAACCTTTACCTTTTACTAGATATTAAATGGCCAATTACATTCATAAATTTGCTTGAATTCTTACAGGATAAAAGTGCTGTATGAGTCAAGAATGTACATGCAAGGTTCCCGTAATAAACTTACACGCAAGCTGCTTGCTAGCTTTTTGAATATTTAGCAGAAAAACCCTTATACTGGGATGTTGGGAACAGGGTTTATGTGTGCATCTCTACACAGTGTTTCTCAACACTTAGTGACTTTAAAATATGTGGAATTCAGCTCCAAGAATTCCACACATTTTAAAGTTACTATGATTGAGAAAACCTGCTCTATACATTTTAGTTTATTTGCATTCAGTTGATTACTTGGAGAGGACTATGAAAGTCACTAGAATGATACCAGGGAAAGCATTTCCAGGGTTAACATTATACCCAGGGTTAATATATGTACATTATTGTTTTTCAGCCTCTACCATTTTAATATATTGTTGAAAGGGTTTGATTTCTTTTAGTTAGAGCAGCATTTGAAATAAAGCCTAAGACATTATCCTGATTTATTTTTGTCTGAAGAATGTGGAACATCATTTATTGGAACATTTTCTTTCAGAGATGACCCCATATCCTACTTACCCACATAGGATTCTTTTATTTCTGTTCTCTGTTGACTAGTGATTTCTTTAAAATGATTATATTTGTTTCACTGATACAGATTTTGGAGGCAGTTGACCCAATATATTATTCAGATCCACAGAGAAAATAATTCTAAGAAGACTCTGTAATGCTGATGTTATTGTAATTCTCTGTGAGGGTTAAGCCTTTGCTCATCTATGTAGTAGGAGTGTCAGCTAACAATAATTACTATTGACAAATGTATCTACACTATTTTCCCCATGGTCTGATACAAATAATGCTCCCCTCCACCCTTCTGCATAGTTCTCCAGAGTGTGAGCTGAGCATTTGGGGAAACTGATAGGAAAGTTTTTTGAAGTGTTCAAAAGGCACATATTGACAAAGATTGCACGAATGGAGCTATGCGTGCACCCACCCTCTGTGTGTGCAAGTGGAACTGTGCACGCACTCATCCATAGCCCAGATCAGAACAGGCTGTGGCCCCAGAGTTGCAGTACCCTGCTTTAAAGTCAAAAACTATTTTTTAAAGCTCAACAGCAAAACACTATACTTTAATTAGTGCCATGCAACAAATTGTCAAATGATTCAGTTAGTTTTTCATCACAAGCTTTGTATTTTGCACTATTTGTAGCTTATACTTAAATTTTTACACAATATTTGCCTACCAGTTGACTGTACTAATTTGTCAAATGTTTGAATATTGCTAGAAAAGGTGGGATGGGGACCACTAATAAACCTGATTGATAAACTTGCTGTGATTTAAATAAATACCTCTATTACATTTCTTGAATGGAGCCTAAGAAAAAGAATAGATTTTTTTTTCTTGCCTTGCCTTCTATTGTTTATAAATTTCAAGTCCTGAACTGCATTTACTTCCAAGGAATTGAAACCAAGAAAAATTGCCAACCATGACTTCATAAGGTTTAACTTTACATTGAGTCAACTTTCTTTGGAATAGATTAAGAACATAATTTTACAAATAAGAGATGAATTGAAAGCATAGATGGCTAATGAATGGAAGTTGCAGATTACAATCAGCTCAGTAGTGGAACTGAAGATTAAAACAAAACTTTTAATGGTTGTTTTTAGAATTCTTTTAACATTAGGTTCTCATTTTAGGATGTTGTGATAATATCTAGCAAGATACTAACCATATTGAATAAAAATAACTATAGTGATCTAGTTTTTCTTACAGGATAGTATGTAGAACTGAAAAGTAAACATCTGTTCATTGCTTCTGCAAAATTAGTAATACTTTACAAAGAAGACTATTTTTAAATTTTAAATGTAAACAAGATTTTAATGTTTTTTTCCCTAGACATAAGTAAATTAATACACCAAAAGTAATACACTTTTAAAAAATGGCTGAATTTCAAGTTTAGAGGCAACAGCAGTTAGAAGTACAAGAATAAAGGTGGATTTTTTTTGAAGTTGTAAATATAAAAAAAATTATACTAAATGTACCTAATTATAAGGATACTGTATGATAGCATCTATTTGATTAGTTGGTACTTTCCTATACATATGAATGCTTATCTTGTCTTACAAAGCTTGGGAAGTAAATGTGCAAAGCTTCAATTCAACCCCTTTTCTGTTTTCAATGTGGAATTTCTAACAAAACAGTTTGTGACTTAAATTCCAGAAAGTACCATATGTTGTAAAAACCTAGTTCAAAAGCAATATGCTTTTTAAAAGCCAAGTTGGGGGGGGGGAGAGAGAGAGAAAGAGAGAGATTATAAGTCAAACCTTTTAAAGATTAGTAAGCAAAGGTGACTTTTCACAGGCACTTGATCATAAGGGAAGTACTTGTTTTAATCAGTCAGCAGAAGTATGAATGACTATGATTTTTCATTTCAACTAGCAATGCGGATAGGTCCGGAATAATAAAGTAAAGGAAAAGTAAAGACTATATTAATATATGAAAAGAGCAGATGTGTATTAAGAAAGCATCCTAGTTAAACCGAGGTAGTGTTTTTTTGACCATATGAAAATATTAATTCACTGGTGGTAATTCTTCAGTCAGATTTAGGCCACAAAGAGAACGGCCAACTTCTTTGTTATTGCTAGATGTGCAGCCTCTAATTTAGAAGAAACAAAACTTGTACATGATAATGAAGCAGAAGATCAAAGTTCAAAATTAGGTTGCTGCATCACTGGGTCTCAATCTAAAAAGTGTCACGTGATCAAGAGACAGTTTTGGTTTTTTTTACAACAGAGATACCCAATTTAAAATCAGCAAGTTTGACTTAATGATAATGGAGGAGTGGGAGGACTGAGGACTGAGCGAACATTATAAGAGCACATCACATCGTGGTATTCTGTAAGGGGAAGATGGGTCAGTTTAATATTCAAATCAAATCTTTATTACAGCCATAGACCAGCATAATTCAGTTTAATATTTCTTGTTCAGGAAAGCAAGAATACCAGCTATTATCTGCAGGTAGGGAAAATTGTTAAATATTTCATTCCTCCTAATTCATTTTTGCTTCCCGGCTACTGTTTAATGGAGGACTTTAGATGCAAAATTGTCATTTTGGGCAGACTGATGTAAAATATAATCTTTTCTAAAATCATTATACTTTCAACCCTGCTTAACAGTTCTAGTGTTTCTAGTGAAGCTTTTGGCTTCAGGAAAAATTACTACATGGATACAATACTGTTAACCAAAGTCCGTGTGTACAAATAAACATGGATATACATTTGTGACAATACATATTGTGAATATATATATATAGCTTTTATTTCCAAGACAAGTCTTTTATATTTTTTTAAAAAGTGAAAGAATTTAAATTCTAAATGAGTTGAAGGATACTGAAACTATTACTTGGAAAGAGGATGGTATTACATAGCAATTGCTAAGGCTTGGGACCCTTAAGTTAAAATGTGAACTTGTAGATAACAATTTATTGGCAAGTTGGAAGATGTAGTGAGATCTGAAGATACTGAAATTCAAATACTGAAATTCAAATAATTGTTGAGCTCCCTGAGACAGATTTCTGGAGACTTAAACCATGTGCATCTAGAGGGGGGGGGAGTATATATTTCCCTTTATCAAGGAAGTTTTGCTTAATTAAAGCTGTGAGGAAGTAAAAATATAGGCTTTTTAAGATTCACACTTAAGACATTGTGAAAGGCTTTAATGAATATATTTTTTAAATGTATACGTGTTTGGAATTGGCTATGATGTAGAATAAAGGGTTCTGTTAGAAAAGCAGAGAGGATGGAACAGAAGGTTAAAGGGTATTTTGGAAACAAACAGCTGGACCAGCTTATTTAAACAGAATCAAGGATTGGGAGCTGACCTCCATTTGACTTCTAGGGGGAGGAGCAAGAATGTCATTTTATTACTTTGGCTAGAAGGAAAATGTTCTTTCTTCTGAAAGCACCCTGAAGGCACCCTAACATTTGGGCTGTTTTTCAGAATAGTTATTAAACACAAAATACATAGGAGAAAGTCAACTGTTAAGCCTTTGTGGAAAATGTTATTTAAAGAACCAAGGGCCATGGCATGTACGTTTCAGCTTGTAATCTTGTCCAGGATCACAGAGAGGAAATGTTAAATTAAAAAAGGTATTAAAATGAAATTTTGTCACTTGAAGGCTTCAACCTGAAATTCCTCCCCTCCCTCCCCCAGGAGACAATTTTGTTGCTGATAGCTTTAACATACACTACAATAAAATAGATCTTCATAAAAAAGAGCTGAGAAGCATTTATTTTAAGTCTTCTAAATTTTCTTAAGCAAGCATTATAGTCTGTGCTGGCTCCATAAATGCTTCTCATTAAGAATAGATAAATATTCCTAGTTTTGGATGAGTATCCAAAACTTTTTATTTAATTGTTTGTACTATCATTAGTTTTACTATTACCATTATTCTATTATTTAATGAAATAAGTGTTTTAATGTAGTATACCGGTATATAAGCTTATAGTTCCCTCTGTATATTGCTTCACTATTGTCACAGAACAGAACACAGATGATAGGATCTTTTCTTCTTACTGCTGGTTCGCTCAGGGTTGCGCCTCCAGCGAGTGCATGCGCATGCGCATAAGCAAAATTCAAGATGATAGCGCCCACAGAGCCACTGACAGAACTGGCTCCGGGATGTCACCGCGTAGTTACTACTTACTCTATAGAACCGGTAGGAACCCACCTCTGGATTGCTTCCAATGGAAGATTTCATGGAGAACAAACTTGAATCTACTTATGATACAATGTTTCCCACCTGTATACTTTTAGGAGAATTACTGTATTCCAAATGGATTCTAAACAATATTACAGAATAACAGAGTTGGAAGGGACCTTAAAGGTCTTCTAGTCCAACCCCCTGCTTAGGCAGGAAAGCCTACACCACTTCAGACAAATGGTTATCCAATATCTTCTTTAAAACTTCCAGTGTTGGAGCATTCACAACTTCTAGAGGCAAGCTGTTCCACTGATTAATTGTTCTAATTGTCAGAAAAGTTCTCCTTAGTTCTAGGTTGCTTCTCTCCTTGATTAGTTTCCACCCATTGGTTCCCATATTGGCTTGTGGGTGTTGGTCTGGAGGCCAAATACTTTCAGGCAACCTCTTAAACTGATAAAACAGTACCCCATAAGCCTGAGGCTCGCAAGCATGGACAATTTATCTCCAGCCCGAGACCTTATTGATCTAGGATTACTTAAAATCAGAGTCCCAACTGCCGCAAATGGGAAACCTTTTGCAGTAGAGAAGACCCAGCCTGACAAGGTATATGAAATCGGTCCCTGTTCTGATAGGGAATTGGACTGTTAAAGCAAATAGGCATCCCTATCAGCATACCCATCCTTAACATAAATGTTGGAGTTTATATAATTTCCAGTTTGTAGCCACAATTGTTGTGACACTGTTTGCTTTTGCACTAGTCACACACACACACACACACACACACACACACACACAGCTGCTAATCAGGTATAGGTAAGTGCTGCCTTTCACGAGGTAAAGCAAGTTCTTTACTGTATTCCTGTCCCTGAGGCACAGTTAAAAGATGTTTGCATAAGACTATGGGGGGGAAATCCAAGCTTATTGAAACTGGTGAAATATATCATTAGGTCCAATAGTTAAATACCAGGCTAGAAACCAGGAGACTGTGAGTTTGTCTTGCCTTAACTATGAAAGCTGGCTGGATGACCTTGGGTCAGTCAGTCTCTCAATCCAACTCACCTTACTTACTGGGTGGTTGTTGCAGCAAATTGGAGGAAGGAATATTAGGTACCGTATGTTCACAGTCTTGAGTTTTCTGTTAAAAAAATCCAAAAGTCTAAATAGTCAGTATCTAACATGTTTTAAAGAGCACCAGTTTGGAGAATGCTATTTTACAGATTTCTCTCTGAGGGCATCATCAACTAAGTGTGTCAACTAAGCTACTTGACTCAGTGAGGTCCTTAGGAAGCTGACAAGCATAAACATACATTCCTCTTAATAGCACACCTGATGTTTTCTATGCCTGGAAATTAAAATTGCCTTCTATAGGTAAGGGTAACTATGGTGGAAAAATCAATTTTATGATAGTACTTTATGATAAATGGGGGGGAAAAACAACTGCTTTGTAATTTTCATTTTCTGACAGTTTTCAAATTAGAGGTAATATATGATAACTCATTGAAGAGAAAAATAGTTGTAATTGTTTATTTCGTGGTTTTTCTAATGAGAGAAGAAATATGGAAACGTTTTGCTGGCCAGTTTTATATTTGTGCTTAATACAAATAGCTATCCAATGATTTGACCTAAGAGTTTACGTTTTCACTTTTATCTAAAAAGGAATGGAAGTTCACAGCAGAGTTTTATAGGTGTAACCTTTATGACTGAGGTAGCAGCATGAGCTATCATATTTGCAAACATAGCGGGAACAAATTAGACAAATGGCATACGGAAATATTACTGGGATAAATAATTAACAATAAATAAATAAAGCCTAATTAAAAATTCATTCTTAATTTCAGTGAAAAGTGAAGATGGGACAGTTTTGGTATACCATAAAAACAACTTCCTTCAAAAGTGTTGTGGATGGGATTGGTGTTCAAGATTGTAGCCTGTTCAGTATTGTGTGGAAGGAAGCAAGGAAACTTAAAATTCAAGCCTCATTGTTGTTGTTTTCCTCCCCCTCTGTTTAAAGCTAGATGGCAATGGCTGGTTTGTGGATTGGGAATATCAAGCAGGAATGTTATTTAAAATCAGGTCACAGTAGTGGGGATAAAAGGCCTAAACAAAGTTCAGTGCCTTTAAATAGACATGAAATAGCCAACACCAAAGGCTGAAACTTTGTGATTTTTTTTATTTCCATTCTAACATTTTATTTTTCACTCTTGAAGAGAGTGCCATATTTCAACCAGGCAACAAAGGACGATCTAAAATAAGATTTAAGATAAGATAGACTCCCCAGAAATCCTTTCTGCTGTGTTAATATTTGTATGAAAATGAAGAAAATAAGTATGAAATGCTAGTATCATGGATACTCATGAAAGAATGTCCTTTAATTTGGACTTTACATTTATGTTATTAGGACTGCATTAGTTATTTGCATTTCTAAAAATAGTCATTAAATGTAGAGGAAATTACTTCTGAATAGATATGTATAATACACAATTAAGTTCAGTTAGCTCTAATTAACTACTTTTACTTTGTATTGTAATAATCTCTTTTTTACATAATAGTTCCAGAATGAATGAAGGTTAGGGTTCATTAGAATATAAGTTCAAATGTCAAATTTTAACTCTGCTTTATCTGAACCAGGTCACTTGTTGCCTCAGCCCAATCTAGTTCTGTGATACACTAATTAAAGTTTAATAAATTGATTGTTTTAAATGTTCAGACTTGGCAAAAAGTTCCATCACTGTATAACTATGATACACTCTATGCTTCTTTGGGAAAGAAGCAGAAAGAAAAGAAACAATAAATACTGTATAGAAGAAATTAATTACTATGTTGTCTAAAGCAGTATGTGACCTGCTGGAGATAAAACTCCAGACACGTTCTTATTTGATGGTGAACTACCATTACAGTTCATTATCTTAATAAAACCATTACAACAAAATTACGATTAGGAGAAGCAAGGAAGGTTTTGATAATGAGGGGAAGAAAAGAGGATTTACTAGAAAAATATTGCTAATTACATTAAGTGTGAGTGGGAAAGGGAATGAATGCTTTTATGGATTGGCATCTTTTTCTCACCCAGTTTCCCCCTTCCTCCCAGCATAATCTGAATTGAAAAGAATTAAACTGATCTTGTTTCCTTAAAACTCTCTAACTCCTCCATGAAAAGATGAAATAAAAGTGTCCAACTGTGGCAAAGGGAGGCCAGCATAAATCAACTCACAATCCAAACTTGCATTTTCAGAGGTCATCAGAGAGGTTACGAGTGTTGCAGCATTTGAATGTACCCTAAAATTAACTCCCAAGGAATATATACGAACCATCTTCCAAGTGCTGAGTGCAAGCATAGTTTTTTTTAAAAAATAAATAAATAAATAAATAAATATATATATATAACAGTTCACTCTCTTTTCTTGTTCCAGGTTTATTAATGCTAGAAGAAGGATAGTTCAGCCCATGATAGACCAGTCCAACCGAGCAGGCAAGTTTTCAATATTAACTGTAGCCCTGTCTTGTTGACAGAAAACATTCACAAGCCATTCACCAGGAGATCTCTTCTTGGTAAATAATTGGGAAATAATGCAGAGAATGGCTGACAATTGAAACAAGGTCTGCCATGATTTATTTCAAAGTTAGTGGATTTAGTACAATTGAGTATATTTTGGAGGTAGCCTTATCCTGTCAGCCATAAACTACATACATGGTTGCTTATTGAATCTTAATACCACACATACATTTTTTTTAAAAATCTCTTCCCAGCTATTTCTGCTATTATGACACTCCCTGGTGCATGGCTAGATGTGGAATTGCTGTAAACTTTATTACCTGTCCAAAGGGCAAAAGGGTCACGGTGCTTGTGGAATTCAGTAAAGTTCAAAGACATTCAGTTAAGGTAGAAATACATGTGCTTTAATAAAGAAAGGCAGCTTATCTAGCTTTTAATGTTCTGTTAGAATCTTAAAATTCAGGTTGTGCTGATTTTTTAAGTGGCTGAAGGTTTTTGCATCTGTATCTTCCTTCACTTTGGGATATCTGTATTTTGATATGTATGAACCTTATAATCATCATACTGACTTCTATCAAGATTCAAAATAACAAGGCTTTAATTCTTTCTGGATATTCTACATGTTTATTTTTCCATGTTATTGCCAAATACAAGAATGTATCTTCCAGGCATTATTTGCATGGTGATTATTTTCAGGGAAGAAATACCAGCAAGACTAGCCAAGATTATCTACTCTTAAAGATTATTTAAACATTGGTTAAGTATCTGTACATCTTCCTGGTCAATCTACAAGACTCATAAAATGCCCTGCAGTGACTGAAGGCAAAACCTTAAGAGGAGCAATGGAGCTAGTGGTGCCATGCCCTGGTCTCTGCATGCATTTCAAAGTCTGATGATTTAAACTATAAACATTTACGTAGAGTGGGGTCATATTATTCACCCCAGAATTCTTCAGCACTTGTGGACTTGATGAAAACATTCCTAAAATCTTTTCATGCGCTATGGCATTGGGATAAATTTCTCGTTCTATTTTCCAAAGAGCCTAGCCTAACAAATGCGTGAAGGAAATGAAAAAGGGACTGCTGCTTCTTCAGCAGCACATGGTATTTCTCGTTGAGAGAATGGTCCATAGAGAAAGCCATTGCCATTCTCAATAAGAAAAACCACAGGTTGCTTATTGCAACTCTGCTTCTGCTTAAAGCAGTGGTAGGGTTAGTTTTTTAACTGCTAGCCCTCCTCCCCACTCCCCCAACAGCAGCTCTGGAATGTTTATTTATTGTCTAATATTCTTCCAAAATGTGAGCCACTTTCCCCAGCCATCTCCATTTATGGCAGAGAGATGGTCCAGAGCAATAAATATCTTGATTGAAATAAAGACATAATTTTTGACCCAGCCAAGTATTACCAATCTTTTTTTTCCCTTTGAAATTTGTATATATGT
>JANHFT010001505.1:113841-124566 GCA_032467955.1 Pseudoxenodon macrops
GCAGGCAATGTCTTAAGGAGACTGGTAGGAGGAGGCATGGAAACCAAGAGAAAAGTGTGTTTGACCTTAATTGTCACATCAGAGCATCATTATCCCCATGAAGTAGCAGCAGCAGCAGCAGCAGCAGCCTAAAACCACCTACATCACTTCCTGTTTTATGCCTCTCAAACCATGAACTGAAGAGTTATTTTTACTATGTTGACTTTTATTTTTTTCGGCAAAGCATCAGTCGTGCATTTTTCCATAGTCCCATCATGGAGCATATATGTATACATTGTAAATAAATTTTGTGCAAAAAGGACTGGAAAAATGAACTGTATTATTGCTTTTTCCCCCTCTTTCTTTCTTTCTTCTTTCTTTCCTTTCCTTTCTTTCTTTTTGTAAAAGTAGCAGTTTGGTATGAGTTGGCATGCATACAGATTTACTAAGTGGGATAAGCTAATTATACTTTTGTTGTGGTTAAACAAAATGCTTGTTGATAGCCTTTTTTCTATCAAGAAACCAAGGAGCTAATTATTATTAATAATCATTGCACATTAAGTCTTAGAGTTTCTGACTGAAACTGTTTGGATTGTACAATAACTCAAAGCCCAGCTGTAGTAGTTCAAGTGCAGTAATGAAACTGAATCTAAAATAAAAGCAAATTATTTTTGTCACGCTGGCTCAACTGCTTGAAAATTTTATTTTTTCTGCCCAAGCCCTCTAAAATTGTAGCAATTTGCTAACAACTATTCCAGTCTCACTCTTTCAAAATAATTTTAGCACTAGGCAGTTTGAGTAATATTTTTTAAAGTAAAGTATTTATATGGTGAACTTTCCTAGTCCTATTTATTTATTTTCAAGTGATTTCCAAATCTTTATTAGTAATTCCAAATAAAAAAGAACCAATTGCATAAGATTAATGAATGCTGTTATGTAAAATATTTGTTATTTGAATTTAATTACTGTAGGATGTAAGTTACATTTTAGTCCTCAAAATGTTAATGATTACAAAAAAAATTGCCAGTCATTATACCTGAATTAGTGTATTTACTTATAGTAAAAGATGTTACACTTTAAAAATCCAATGTTCATAAACAAATCTGGTTGCTGCAAATGGCTGCATATACAAATACTGACCAATTTTCCAGCAGTTGTATAGTCTGCTCTGCAGCCAACTGGTTAACTAGAACCAAATAACATACTTAGGTTTACAATACCTTATAATTTTCTTCTAAATAATATTACAGCTATAGAAAGTTTCCTAAGGGCATGGGAAAAAAGAAACTTTCACTAAGGCAAACTAATAAAAAAAAACCTATTATTTTAAAAAAGATTTAATGGTAAACTGCTTGATAGGAACAAAAGACTTCAGTGGTGAGAACTATGATGTCTGCCATTCAGACAGATGTCACCCTATAAAACCGCCTAACAATTCCTTGTTTAGATTTAAAAGTGAGACCAGTTGTTTGGGGACTACTAGGCAAAGTTTGATAGATTGGTTTATCTATTGCTTGAAGCACTTGGAGAGCATTCCCACTCTATCCAGCTAACATCTCAAATGTTTAAAGAAAAGCCAGTTGATAAGACAGCACTGTCTGCATTTAGGAGATACATACTTCCCACTGCTCAGAATTTGAACCTAGCATTGGACACAAGTCCTGGGACTAAGTCCCACAAAGAAGCAGCTTCTTTCTGCTCGGAGCCTGACTGAGTCGTTTTATTTTCTGTGTTCTCTGTCTCTCTTAGTGGAAGGCATGCAGTTTTCAGAGTGTGACTTTGCTAGTAATTAATTACTATTTGCTTATTTTCTCCATTTGGGGAGGGGACAATTTTGTTATCTGATGTATGTGTTAAAGCTGAGAATCACAATGCCTTAAGTTGCACTGATGTTGAAACAGCCACTTAGATCGTACATAGAGATTCGGATATATTCCAACAAAGATCGAGTCATTTGCATTAATGGAGGGAGGGGCGTGGCTGTCTAGGAAACTGCCAACCAATCAGTGATTTAACAAAATCAAATGTTTAATATAGGTCCTTCTAAGCCTTTCTTTGCTCAAAGGAACTCCTTCCAACTTTAGAGATGACTGGGGAGTTATATCTTTCTTATCCCTGCAATACCAAGAAAAATTAGGAATACATTTGCTGCCAAAGTTAGGTCTTGATAGCCTTGCCCATGTTTTCTTTTCAGGAATGGAGCAAAAAGTGTATGTGCTATTGAAAGTTTTGGAGGGGAAATTTGTCTTTTTAATACATCCCCCCCCCTTCATTTAAAGTTATTTTTTACTCGAAAAATATAACCAAGGCAGTCGCATTTGTGGGTTACTCTTAATCAGCTGCAATTATAACACATTAATGAATAATACTCTAAAAGAATATATTTTTTGTTTTGTTATTGTTCGTCACATGATGTTAGACGGCTTTTACAGGCAAAGGAAAGAGAAGTAAACGGGTTACAAATAGGGAATTATCCCTCGTTTAGCATTAAAATTCATTTAGATAAAATTGCCACAAACATTTAAATGGAGAGATTAGTTCCCCCTCACGCCTTATTGCACACTCTCAATGGCTCCGTTAAGAACATTTTATACGTTGGAAATTCCGCCTTCTCAGGCTGCTGGCTGTTTCCTAGTTACCCACATTCAAAGCGAAGGCAGCAGCGACAGAAGAGAGGGCTGGGGGAAGGGAGAGAAGTTGTGTATCCCACCCACCCCTTTTTTTTTTTTTTTTTAATCACACTCCCCTCCTTTTTTTTGGCAAGCAGACAGCAATTCATCCTCGTAGATTTTTTGGAAGTAAAGGGGAAAATAAATAACAGGAGATTATTCTCTTTGGACACCCAGTTACCCTATATGGGGAAAAAAGGCGCCGCTGTTACTCTTTCTCTGTCTGGCTCTCCTTCGCCGCCGACTGCCCCTCGCTCGCTTCCCCCCGCCCCCCAAACTGGGAATCAAAAGTTTTTAGTTGGATCCGTCTATCGCAAAGTGATCGAGATTAACGTAGGTCCATATCGGGGTGTGGACGCGGGCTGGGGCGAGCGAGGGCATCGCTTGATGAAAGTTCTGACTCGCGCTTCTTCGGCCCATTTGCGGCACTCGCGCGGGGGCACGGGGTGTGTGTGTGTGTGTGTGTGTAGGAAGCGATCAAGCTGGCCGCTGAAATGCATCTCTATTTGCAGCTCAGAAAAGAGTAGGGTTTGTTTGCCCTGAAAAATCTCTGGAGGGATTCGTTTGAAAACAGACCAGTTGTCTTCCACCTTCCTCCTCCCGTTCCTTCCTTCCTTCCTTTTCTTTTGCCTCTCGCTGCCACCCGCTGCAGAGCCAAAGGAGACAGAACGTCAGCTTCGACTGCCATCTTTTGGGGATTTGGAAAAACGATTCCCTCGCTTTCCTTTTCCCGATATTCCTCTACCTCCGTCCTTCCAAACCTCCGGCCTGAAATAAAGATTCCGCTCTAGCTGAGGATAATAAAATTTGGGGTGGGCATTCTTGCAAGGGATTGGCTTGCAGTTGCGCATGGAAATCGTTTTAAGTCGTCGACCGAGGAAAACTTGGCGTGGATGCTTCGCTGCAGAAGAGCTCCGCCGATCCTCGGGCTGTTTCCATTCCTGCTCGGCCAAGCGCGGAACTATTTCCCTCTCCACACCCCCGGGGGAAAAAAAAACACCTTTTAAAGTTTTCAGTTCAAGCTTTTGCTTTACGGAAGGGAAACAAACAACCCGCTGCTTCGCTCCCTCCCTCCCCCCCCCCGCGAGATTGTCAGACGAGGCCGCATGCGCGGTGCGGCTCCTGGACTGATTTTGCAGTCGGTGCTTGTCGCGGCTGCCGTACGTTAATATGAACTGGTGTCGAAAGAAATGAAGAAGTGAACCGTCCGCCTGGTCGGTGCGCGTTGTGAGGAGGGAAGGGGCTGACTTGAAAAAGAAGGTGGGGCGGCTACTTTGAGAGTCTTGCGGTCGTGTTTGGACGTCTTACAACGTTTCAAGCACGTGTTCCAAGATTGGGGTGAGGGCGGTTGATTTGAATCAATACTTCGTAAGAAATTGTGGGTCCGTCCGGCCCACAATAACACTGGCCGGCCGCTCTTCCTCAGCAGAGAGTAGCACTTCATTAAGCCTCGTGCAGGGTACAGAGAAGCGCCAGCGTGCGTGCGTGCGTGCGTGCGTGGTCTGCTTGCCTGGCTGCGCGCGCGCCTCCGCGAGAGAGGCATCTGGGGATAGGTTGAGCCTGGCGCTTCTGCAATTGCCGCCATCTCTCTCCCCCTGAGGAAAGCGAGGCTGGCCGCGCCGTACGCCCGCCGTGCCCTGCTCATTACAAAGACAAGTCCCCTCAGGGGTTCTTGTAGGGAGGAGTGGGAGGGCCCCTAGTCACGGAAAGCGAACTGGCTAGTCCCTGACCGGACTCTCTTCTCAGGTATAAAAGGCGGAGCTCTCGGGAGTCGGGCAAAGCCCCCCCCCGCCCGAATTCTCTTTCCTTAGCCGCAACTCTGGTCGCCAGGCGTCTGGAAAAGGGGGGGGGGGGAATCGGCCGAAAGGCAAAGCGAAGTGAATTTCGTCCGAAGTGAATTGGGGGCTCATCTCGGCTCCAGCGTGGTCTCTATTTTTACTATGTGGTTTGACTTTCCCCGCGCGTCCCCAAAAACAAGAAATCCGGACGAAGTGTTAAAAGAAGGTCCCCGCGAAACTCCTTTAGCTCTGGCCCTGGAAACGCGGAAAAGGGAGGGAAGGAAGCGGGCTTCTCAGGAAAAAAGGGAGACCTGTATCCGTACTTTTTGACAGGTCGTCCGCAATACGTACCTGTTAAGAAAAACGACCGTCGGGCTGTCAGAAGCCCCCTCCCCCCACCATCCCTTCTAGCCCACCACCACAACCACGGTCTGTCTCTATCCTGCCCACCCACTCCGCCCTCAGCCTCCCCGGAAAAAGCGCAAGCGCCGGGGAGAGCGAGTCCCCCTTTTTTTCAACCATAGTCTCCGTGGCCTCCGCTTCTCACTCCTGAGTCCAATCCTGTCATCCGGGGCCCACCTGGCCTTGGACTTTGAGGGTTACTCTCAACCCTCCCTGAGGGCATATTTCGGGGGCCGGAGGAAGCGGACGCCAGAATCCCGTTCGCTGAGGCGGGAGGCTTCCACTTGTGCAAGTTTCCGCGCGGTGCCTCCGTGGGTGGCTGTGGTAAGAGAAGGAGACCCGGAGCCCGAACAAATAATTTTCGGCTCTATCAGGTAAAAAGCAGGGTCGAAGTGGATATTTCAAGAGTTGTCGCCTCACATGTGAACGCCTCGCCGCTTGCCTCCCGAAAGTCGCGCAACCGCGAGAACGTGTGAATGTGCGTGGGCTTCGAGGAATTCCCCCCCTAAAAAGCGCGCGGGGAGCTGGCTGGAGCTTTTCCAGCCAAGTGTCAGCCTCCGGCGAAAGTCCCTGAAGTGTCTCCGAAAACAAAGCTAAAGCGAGTGCTCTCTTCTTCCCTGCTGCCCGGTTCCAAATCTAAGAGGAGGGGGCGGAGGGTGGGGGGCGGTTGCCCCTCCATCTCCAGACGGTGGAGACCCCCGAGAGGAATGTAGGAAAATGCTGAGGAGATATTGAGAGATTTTCCCTCTTTCCTCCAAATGCGAGGTGGTGGGTGGATAAATAATTCTTTCATAATCCGTCGCGCCCATATTCGCAAAATTCCACCTTTCTTAAGACAGGTAGATTTTTTTTATACTTCTCATGTGCTACTACGGTGTCTGATTTTATAAGGGGATGGATGCCCCCTCGTAAAGTTAACAAAATGAAGCCGTTCTCGGCTGATTACACCACCTCTCTCTTTGAGCCCAAACTCAAATAAAATGCGGGCAATATACGCGTGGATTCACCAGAGTCTAACAAAGGTAAATGAACCGAGGACAGGCTTAGATTTTGTTCGAATTTCTAGTTCGACTAAATGAATATTTGCTTTTCTCTTCCTCCTTCAATAAACGGCTATTCAGCCAGTTTCGAGACTTTCCTTTTCAGCGCAAGCACCTTGATGAGAAGAAAGTTTTCCAGCAAATGACATTTCTCTGAATTGCTTTAAAGCCCTAATAAAAAGAATATCAGAGGGCTTCCAAGGACAAGAAAAATAATACGATTATCACTCACTCTCTCCTTTCGAGAAGGTTCGTGTGAAGGATTGTGTCTGAACCTTTTTGGAAACTTGTTTCCACGCACCCCTCTTCCTGGAATTAGCCTGCGTTTGATATACCTGCGTTTTCTCCTTTTCTACATGTGACTTTGCTGGGATTCCAGTCACTTTCTGGAAAATTTCACACACACTTTTTTTTTTTTGCTTATAAAGGCACACAACTATTACAAGGTGGTGGAGGGTACTTTTTCCTTGTAAATGTGCGTATGAATATGTGTAAAATGTGCGGGGGAGAGAACAGAGAAATGGAGCTACGAAGGTGAACAGGGAGAACCGAATCCTTTAGCAGCACAGAATATTTGTCCCAAAAGGCGGATAGCGGGAGGTCTGCTTTGAAAGGCTTTGCGAAGTCCTTCCTGCAAGGTAGTTAATAAACTCCTAAGCAGTCAGCAGCTTTGTATTTTATGTAGTGGACGGAGAAAATCTTCCAGGGCTTTAATGTGTAAAATAACTAAACGCCTGTGTGGCAGCTGTTTCTAAAGCCAAAACTAACTCTTTGGAAGGAGGGGAGGGGAAAGAAGAGGGGAGACGAAAAGGCTGCTCATTTTTTTTTTCCTTTGGTGCCATTTTGGATGTCATCTGTTTCCTTGGTGACTGTGTTCAGCCCCCCAAAGCCCCTGAGCGCCTGGATTGTTCGAAAAAAGCATGCTATTTCTGCACCGTCATTTATCACTGTCACCGCATAATGATTCCCCTTGCAGCTCCTTATTGATGTTTGTAATTGCATTATCTCATAAAGGGGAGGGGTGAGGTGGGGGGAGAGAGATGATCAATGAAACTGAACTGTGCATTGTGGGGTCAGGAGATACACAAGTACTGTTTGTGTGTACACACACCCCACAGAAACAGAGCTGTTCTGAATTGGGGGTTGGGTGGGAGGTTGAGTTAGTGAGTGGGGGTATTCTTGTGCACGGTACCTGATTGTACAGGAAAATCGTCATTTTCATCGCTTTCTTTTCCCAACCTTTAGGTAAACTTTTTTGCTGAAATTCAGAACCGATCCCTGCCTTGCATTTCAAGGAACGAAGGAATAGTCTTGCCTGGTGAGAAGTGTGCTCCGCTGTCACAAGTGGGCAGAGGAAAGTAGTGAATAAGCACAAGACCCTCCTTTTCTTTCTCTCTTTAATATTCCCCGTTCCTTCCAACAGCCTCCTTTTCCCCCTCTCCTGATAAAGGGAGCACCGAAGAGTAATTGGCAGACATACTATCTGGGAACTATCTTCAGCACCGGCCTTTTTCCCTAGCTCTTCCAGCGAGACCCCGCTTTTCTGCCATTTTCCGCTTAATCAATGTGGATTGCAAATTTAAGGCGGATCGCCTCCCAGTTTCTCTGTCTATTTCCCTCCAGGTAGCTGACGGTTCGCTGTTTTGTCGCCTTACTTGAGTAGAAAGAGTAAACCAACCTGCCTTCTGAAACTAAAAACTAGGACCAACCCTTCCCAGCTCATCCTCATGAAACGGTCCCGTTACCATCTGGCAAGGGGGGGAAATCCTGGCTAGCTAAACAAAATGGCATATTGGCTCGGCGTGAGATTAGGACATTCCGCGAAGAAATAAAGCCATGAGGTTGTAAGGAGTGGGAATAGAAAGGGGAGACGTTGGTGTGAGAATGTGCTTTTGCGGAGCCGAAAATGGACTTGTAAGCCCTCTGATTTGACCGCGGATCCTGTTGATTTCAACGGAACCGAGAAGATCCTGATTGCAATGCGCCATTCCTGCTCCCCTCTTTAAATTGCCCTCTCGGGATCATGCAGCGATCTCTCAACGGTGCCAAGTTTGTTTATTCAGCCTGGGCAATGAAGGAATATCCAAAAGATCCTGCCGCGTTCAAAGGCCAGGTTTTGGAAATTCGGAACTCTTTTCTGCATTTGATAATCTTTCTCTTAATCATCCTTCCCCTCTCCATCGCCCGGGTTTTTGGATGGGACGGATAAGTAAAAAAATGCCCAACAGACAACACATTTCTTTAAAAAAAAATTTTTTACATGATTGCGATTCCCTTCTTTAGATAAAATTGCATATCTTTCTTTAGATAAAAATTGCCTCTGATCACCGTACTGCATTTAACTTCCATTCCCACCTTGGTTGATCGTAACCGCTTTGGCTAGGCACCACCCAAGCACACCTCCACTTAATCTGGTGTCCCCAAGTCTGTTTGTCAAATGCCAACTTTACTTCTGTGATACCTGAGTCCGAGCAAATACCCTTTGAATTAAGGCACAAGACTTATTGCCTGAGAAGGGAGATTTAATTGAAGGCAGAAAGATGCTTCAATATCCCAATAAGAAATAAAAACGTGCCCCTCCTTTCAATCCAACCCCCGCCACGCCCCCGCACCAAAAGGAGGGGGGGTTTAGACTTCAGAGTTGAACCATTGCAAATGGACGGAATTGCTAGCATAAGCACAGAATTGCACCTATTCTCTCTGAATGGTGAGGGGAGGTAATCATGTTAACACAGGCACCAATTTTAGCTGATTGAGTTGGGGGAAATCCTCTGCACTCCAATGTCCTTGACTTAAGACTACCAGTGAAAATTTGCCAAATTGCCAGCAGCAGTACATAAACAACATCTATTTTTTTCTTTTCCTTTTCCATTTTTTTTTTGAGGGAGAACAAAGAATTAAAGCATTTTGGAGGAAAAGGTACCCGCCAGGCGAAGCTACTTGGTTTAGGTCTTTGTCACAGCTTTGGAGCTGCATCTTCCTTTGGTTCTTATTTCAGTCTGAAAGTAAAAGTAAAAGTCACTTTCCTAAGATTCTCCTATTTTTATAAATCTAATCGTTCTCCCACCTCCAGCCGCCTTTCCATCAGTACTGCAGCTATAGAAACAGAAACACTCTTGGCTGTATTTCGAAAGAACCGCTTGATATGGATCACCATGCGAATGTTATGCTATGTTTGAATTACATTTTCGGAGGACTTCCTCTTCCTTCTCCCTACCCCCAATAAATTAATCAAAATGAGTCGTTCATCCAGAATAATTTTAAAAGAGAGGAGGAATAATATTTCATGCCAGGAAATCTTGGTTAAAATAATGAAAAATCACTCTCGGCTTAGAAATTATTTATAGAACAAATCTTACATTAACATGAAAAAAAAACCTACAAACAACAGCTGCATCAACAACAAAACCCTTCCTGATTTACAGTTATTAAATATTTGATTGCCATGTTAATGCTTCATATACTACTTTTTATTTGCATTTTAATCTATGGAATATTTACAGTATTTTTGCTTTCCCCCCCCAGTGATTGATTACAGATGGGGGGGAGGAGCAAAATGACCTGCAAGCTGGCTTTTCCTGCCCCTCCCCCTTTCGCTGTTTACGAAGCCTTTTCCAACAATGGTAATGCGACCAGGACAAATAAATTATGTCCTTTCTAGACGTCAGAGAAACGCTGTTCCTTTTCCTCCCAAATACTTATTTTTATACTCCTCGACCCCCAGCATGGTTTTAGGTAGCTACTTTTCCGATTTTTTAAAATAGTTCTGATGTTTTTTATCAAATAAATATGATTTTGAGAATAAATGTTATTAAGAATTTTAATTGCTTTCTTTCTTTCTTTTCTTCCTTCCTGCTTTTTGTAAAAACAGCTTTAAGATGAAAAGTTCCAGAATCACTACAAATACTCTCGGTCGCATAAGTCAGCCTAAATTTTGTTGAGAAGAGGTCGGACAGTCTCCTGTTGCCAGACAAACAACGGAAGACAAAAGAAGCAGCCACAACCGTTTTCTTCCTTGTTTAATTTTTTGGCGTAATTTGTCCAATACCTTTTCGGGTAGTTCCCAAGATCCAGTTATTCGGCGGGGCCCAATCCAGTCTCTGAAATTTAGGCAGTGGTGACCCTTTCTGTATAGAAAATGGGTCTCTGCAGAGCTGCCGCCCACTTCTGTCCTAAACAAGGATTAAATGTGCCTGGCAGTTGGGGGGCAACTTTGGTTTTTGAGATGTGTATTATATATATATATATACACTCACTCACACACACACAAATTTATCTCAGAACCGGCGGTGATTGTGGGGTCTCACATTGCTAACTGCCCGGTGAAGGGAAATCCATATGAAAAGCGGGCAGGGGGAGAGCAGTGGCAGGCAGATTTGATAGATTGCTCTTGTTTTTTGTTTGCTTTTTTTAATAGGAAGGAAGCAAAACCACATCATTGTCTCCGCGAAATGGCTCGTTTCCTGACTCACCTCTCTTATCGAGGTGCCCGCTCACACAGACCCGGCTCCCAAGCGGAGAGGTGACCAGTCCGCCAGTCTGCAACTTCCAGTTTAATAAAACCTCTCTCGTTTGAAAAACCGGACCAAAGAACTTGAAGGCAATTTTATTGCAGCTAAAAACGGCGCTGGCTTGTTCCCTCCGTGCTGCTGTGCTCTTGTGAGTGGGTGAAGTTGTGGGGGAGAAGGAGGCGAAGGGGCGCCCGTGGTCGTTGTCCTGCCAATGCCTCACCCCCTTCGCTTGGAAGGCTCGCTGGGACTCGTTCCCAAGAGTCTTAAGAAACGATCTTTTGTAAAGCCGGGGCGCCAGACACCCACTAAATTACTTCCCACTCCCTTAACAGCAAAGAGTTGAACG
>JANHFT010001505.1:126138-147339 GCA_032467955.1 Pseudoxenodon macrops
TGAGGGAGGCTTATTTCTCCCACCCCCCTTTCCCCCCCAATTCAGAAGAGAGCTGGAAGGAACCTTGGAGGTCTTCTAGTTCAACCCCCGCTCAAATAGGAGACCCTATATATATAATACCATTTCAGACAAACGGTTATCCAATATCTTCTTCAAAACCTCATCCAGTGATGAAGCCGTTCTTGACTTCATCTCGACTGCCGCTGGGGGCTCAGCGCCTGTCTGTTTGCCTGCTTGTGACAATCTAAACCCTGGGCTAGTCTTCCCGGCCATCTGGGGACGGCAGCGGGAAGGGCGCAGTCTGAACTCCCCTCTTTTTTCCTGGATTGCACCGACCCACCTAGAACTTGGTCCCTGCGCCCTCGATCCTGGACGTTCAGGTCCCTCTTCTTTCTTCCACCTCCAGATCAGAGCTGCTGTCTGAAGAGAAAGCGGGGGGGAGGGGGGCAGTATTTAATTTTCCACAAGCCTGGGTTGTTAACACAGTCGCCCACCTGCACCCGATCTTTCTCGCCTGACCTTTTTCATGACCACCTACTTAAATGCGCTTGGAGTCATTTCTAATTTCTCTTTTCCCAACCAGCCTCCAGCCTTCCACCCAGATTCCCCACCGTTGCCGCGTACGAAGAAAACAATTAGAGAGCCGTTTCTGCAGCCCTTAGCGTGGCCAACTTGTCTGTTTCACTTCAAACGACGGCAAAGCAAATTGTTTCCAGAGTTTATAAGTAATTAGGCTACATTAGGGAAGCATCTAAGTGAAGAGCGAGAAGAGTCTCCACCTCGTTGCCTTTTCGGGTGGGATCTGTTTCTTGGACACGGACCCTGCGTCGTGGGTCGCGGTGGTGATTAAGTAGGCTGTTGAAAACTTAAACCCCCAACACCCAAATCACAGCCCGCTTAAAGTTAAGACAGTTTGGACCCACAAACCGACTTGTGACCTCGGCTGCCTTATGAAAGGGTAGGTTGGAAGAGAAAAAAAAGGACAGAGAGAGGGAGCGCGGCGAGGGAAGGTAATTGCGCATAATTAATGTTGAAGAGAAAATGGTCACATAATAGGCTGGGGTGGTGGTGGAACAGCCATATGTAAGTGTGTATCCTGGGAACTTTTTTTTTTTTTTATAAACCTTTCCTTCCCAGCCAGCCTCGGCGCCCCGATCATTTTGCCCTAGCAACCTATTGGGAAGATTCGTTGAAATAAATGGGACTTTCTTCCAAGTTTTCTTTAAAATGACCGCCTAGGGGATTCTACGGGTATTGGGAGGAAACCTACGATTTCATTAACAGTATTCGCTCGTTCCTTATTCTCTGTTGAAATAATTTCACATGCACTTTCTGATTGTGAAAATTCCTATTTGGCTCATAATTACAACAGACTGCATTATTTCTAGTGTGTGTGTGTGTGTGTGTGTGTGTGTGTGTGTGTATGTGATGTGTGCTTTCTCTCCCCCTCCCCCTTTCAAGATTGCCTCCCCGGTTCTGACTCTTTCCGCATTGTATAGGATATAATTTGCTGAAGATATTAAAACAATTGTTGATGGAAAAAAATCAGCCCCAATTTTTTTTTTCTCCCGAGGAGTGATTGCTGTTATAAAAAAATTTACAAAAGAATACTCGGAAATAAGTCTCACTGGTGTATAATTATACAGAGAACTGGCTGTACAGGATTGTAGCTTTAGGCTGAGATTTTAAACATACTAACTTACAAAAAGGCTCCAATAAAATAAACATGATTTATTTGTTAATGAGGACAAGGAATAGTTTAACTGTATTTGAACCTGCCATTTTTTTAAATTTTAAATTAAAAAAAAATCATCATGTATCACCTGTGGCTAGGAAATTAATATTTTGTCCATTATATAAGCTTATAATTTGTTATTACTATATGTATACTGAGGGAACTGCATTGTACATAGTCTTTTATGAAATAGAAGAAAATCAGGACACTTTCCCAGAGAATAATGCTAGGGTTATGTTGCATGCACTGTGGATAGTTAAATAAGGATAAAAATACAATTTGCTTTTGTTGTTGTTCACTATTTTATCCTTAAAAGGTCACAGAAGCCCTTCAAAATCCTCCAATTAATCCTCCAACCAGAGTCATGCGCATTCACATAAGAGTCTAGCTCATTTCCTCCCATATATTTAAAGTTGCACGTGCCCAACAAATTGAGCTAAATCAACTCAGTCAGAGCTTTCAGAAGCAATAAAAACATACTAATAAATTAATTTTAAAAATAGGATGCCTCACAATGGGATATCTTCCAATTTGCCTGTGTCAACTTATTTATTAAATTTGTACACCGCCCTGTCACCTAAGTGACTCCGGGAGGTTTACAACAGCATAATAATACCATAAATTGATTAGTGTTTATTTATTATTTCCATTTATTTATTATTTATTTATTTCCATAACCACCCATCTCAAATATATGACCCCATCAGGGTTACATTTCCAATCTAAATGTAATATAAACATTATACATAAAACTACATAAATACTGTACTGCTATAAATATGTTAAAACTTAATCACAGCTGAGGTATAAAAAGCAGTTGCACCAATCAGCATACCACTAGGCTCTATCACCCTCCAGATCTCCAAGCCTGGGAGAGGGAGGGGCAGCATAGCTTTAAGACCTTTTGAAAAGCCAGCAGGGTCAGTAGGGTTATCTCCCAGAGAACAATGTCCCAAATTAAAGGTGACATGGCAGAAAAGGTTCTCTTCCTGGGCCTTATCAGGTGGTATCCTGTAAGAAATTTGGATTTGGAAGATGCCTTTTCTGCCAGACCTAATAGGATGGGTAGACATAATTGAGAGAGCCAGTTTGGGGTAGTAGTTAAAGCAGCAGGCTAGAATTGGGGAGACCATGAGTCGTACTGAGTGACTTTGGGCCAGCCACTCTCTCTCAGCCTTAGGAAGAAGGAAGCAATGACAAACTACTTCCGAAAAATGTTGCTGGAAAGGAAGTGCAGGAAGTCACAGGAATTAAAACTAATTTGAAGAAACAACAAAAGAAGTAGTAAAAGAGGAAGAAAAGATGCAATTGGGGAGAGGCAATTCCTCCAATAACTTGGTCTCTTTGGAGGCAGACTTTTTTGTTTGCTTCATTTAGGTTTTGCTGCAGCAAACTCTACTACGAAATATTCTCATTCTTGCATTTTGGATTGTTCATCTGAAAATAATTCAAACTGTTCTGTTTAGACATATCAGGAGCACAACTCTGATTGTTATGGAGAGTAGCAGCTATTGTATGGATCCATATTTACCCTCCCCCCTAATTGTGGTTGAAAAAGAGGTACTTCAGCATATTAATTTGAAGTACGGTAGCTTTGCCCAGCTTGGCATCTCCAGATGCTTGAGGATTCCAGTTCCCAGAAATACTATCCTTCTAGGCTGAAGGAATTATGGTTGTTGGGAATTCCAGAACTTGGCATCCCAAAGTATCTGAAACCCACAGCAATAGCTGCCTTAAGGAATAAACAGAGAGCTCTGCTCCAGCCTAGAGAGATAGGAAGGGCAAAGTTCCAAGAACAATATTTTTAAAACCAAAATGGCCATTTCAGGAAGAAGAACAAAAGACTGACTCCTATGCTTCCCTGGAGCAACAGAAGAGTACTTAAAGACGTCATACATGTGTGAGCATACACACACTTATTGTAGACACAATTTCAAAAAGTTGACAAAGTACTACAAGATAGAGATGATATGTCACTCAGCATTAGCGATTGCCTTGGGCTTGCTCCAGTTGGTACTTTTGATGCTTGCACAACCGCATTCCGTGCAATCATTTGAATGGCAGTTATTTAATGCACAAATAAAATCTCAGTTTTGCAACAGGGGGAGAAGTATTGGAACTCTCCATAATCTTTTGTGCATTCAACTGGGGAGACGTGTCCCTCAAATAACCCGCTCCCTTTTGAGGCACACTTCATTGTTCCATGTAATGGTAGGGGAAGTTCTACTACAAAATATTCCTATTTAGTCCAAAGGGAAAAAGAGAATTGGGAGGTTTTTAGGTTGCCCCAATCACTGCCACAGCATGAAGGATGGCTTTGCTGGTTATGGATAAACTGTTTTCTCTCTTGAGGTAGCCACTTCTTGCCTTGTTCTGGGTCAGTATAAGATAAGCTGCCATGTCAATCAAAGTGTCGTCCACCTTGCATGCTACAATAGATTTAATAGAGTCGCTTAATGTATGCAAAGAGCACAGCAACACCAATACTTTTTAATTATGGGCAAAAATTCTGGGACGCCTAAAGAGCTACGGTACTTCCAGGTGCCACAACATGACAACAAGTTGGGGCTTGGTCCTTGACATATCTCTGGAGCCTCTCACATTCAGTAAGATTAGAAAGTATTTGGAAAAGGGCTGTTCCAATGGAGTTACTTAACTTACTCATTAGATTTAGCAACATAATAGGAATCCCTTCCCAGTCTTCCCCTATAATAATTCTGTAAGATCAGTTGTAGAGACAAGTTGTGACTGGCCCAAAGTCACATAGTATGCTCCCATCACTGAAGGTGCACCTAAGCCCAAGTCTGCCTTCTTCTTCCCCAATGATTTAATAGCTTTACCAAACTAGCTTTCCAATTTTCCTGCTTATGATTCATGTAACGCAACTGAGATGAACTGCTAGGCCATCCCTCCCTTCTCTCCTGCCAGCTGGGCTGCCAAGCTGCAATGGTTAGAGACCTCTGGCATAGAATGAGGAATGAAATTCAGTCTGGGCAACTGAATGGAACTGAGTGTTTACTGGCCAGATGCCCTTCCTGTCTCCAATGCGGAGTTATATTCAGCAGATATAATCTCAACAAAGTCATTTTATATATGTAAAGAGTAAATATATTATATAGAAAATACGAATGTACATTTGGGAGTAGGATACTATCAAGATGCCTGAGGGCCATATGACTCCTAAAAAGGGCAAGTGGATCCCTAAAGCCCCTGTGAAACATGTACCAGCTTGTGTATTTAATCGTTAGTCATTTGATTTTCTTGTAATTAAGTCCTCAAATGGTTTTGTAAAAACAACGCAGGGACAATTGAAACACGGGAGGGAAAAATGCCTTAAAGTATCTTTCTCCATCCCTGACCCCCTTCAGTTGGACTGAGCCACCCTTGACCACTGTCTTCAGTCAGCCACGCCACACCACTAAAAATAAAGCAAACTCCCTATTCCTAATCCCCAGACCCATTTTAAATTGTTATTGATAGAATGATGAAGATGCATTTTCCCCAGTGAAGTTATTAGCCATTTCAGAGAGAATGGTATAGATCAGGAAGCACTCTTTTCCCAATCATCTCTGTCCTTAACGTGTTCAGCAGTTCTGAACTGCAAGATGCCTTTGAGTGAAGATAACAGTTGATTTGATTTGTCAATTGTTTGCAAGATAACAGGTATAAGAATAAACATGAGTATGAACACAGGAAATGGGTACAAATAAATGGGGACAGTAGGTAGGCACGTGGGTGCACTTATGCACGCCCCTTGAAGACCTCTTAGGAATGGGGTGAGGTCAACAGTAGACAGTCTAAGGTTAAAATTTTAGGGATGTAACAACAGAGTCAGGTAGTGCATTCCAGGCATTGACCACTCTGTTGCTGAAGTCATATTTTCTGCAATCGAGTTTGGAGCGGTTTACATTGAATTTGTATCTGTTGTGTGTGCTGTTGTATTATTGCGGTTGAAGCTGAAGTAGTCATTGACCGGTAGGACATTGTGGCGGATAATTTTGTGTACTACGCTTAAGTCTGACCATAGGCGGCGTAGTTCTATGTTTTCCAAGCCCAAAATTTCAAGCCTGGTGGCATAACGTATTCTGTTGAGAGCAATACTCTTCTCGTGAAATACCTCTGGACTCACTCAAGATTCAACATTCAACATTCAAGCTA
Source organism: Pseudoxenodon macrops (assembly GCA_032467955.1). NCBI lineage: Eukaryota > Metazoa > Chordata > Lepidosauria > Squamata > Pseudoxenodontidae > Pseudoxenodon > Pseudoxenodon macrops. Next base: position 132,032 of record JANHFT010001505.1, read on the forward strand.
GACTCCTGATATTTTCTTGGCCAATACATGCTAAATTAGTCTCAAGAATACATTGACCCATAGTAAACTATTCCTGTTTACATCCTCCATCTATTGTAAACCTTAACCATATTTTAAGCATTTTTCATGCAATGAAGTTAGATTTGAATATGAGGAAGGAAGGAAAGAAAGCTCTCAGATTTATGTTCTGAATAAATTCTTCACACAGACTTTGTGCTTAGTGAATCTTCTCAAAAGTCTGAATACTTGGAACAAAAGAATCTTACTTTTAACTATGGAACTATAAATAGCCCGCCTCCAATTTCTGAACGTTTTGCTTTTCAAAATAATACAAGGTTGCAATTGATATTATAAAGAAACAAAATGTAAAAAACAAAAATGGGCTTGAATGAAATAACTTTGTTGCTTCTAGATATGGCACCAGTTTGGCTCCTCTTGCTTCTAATATTTCTTTAACTTCATTTCAGAGGCTATTACATCACTCTTTAAAAAAAACCCACCATGAGTCACAAGAAGTAGGGTGTATAGCAATACAGCAGCCAGTCAATAAATCCATCCATCCATCAGTGCTTAATTCCTTCTCTTCATTACTACTAAGAAGAAAGGGAAAAAAGAACAAACCAACCTCTGAAGTCAAGAACAATGAACTTTTCTATGTGTTGTACATCACTGCTTCAACTTGCTTTCCCTTCTGAGATGATTAGCATTTCAGTGACAACAAATGACAGACTTGATTAACATAGTTATAAAACTTCATCACACACTGCTAGCTTTCCCACCCAGGTTTTGGCAGCCTATGTGGTGGGGCTAAAGTAATGTCAAGGTTTTTGCTCTGCAACCATATCTGTAATTGGTAACAGACAAGGAAGGTCAAAGAGATAACCATTGGAAATATTCATTATTTATTCACTTTCAAAAGTTAATAAATTAATCAAGTTACAGTGATCAGTGTTTGTATGGTGTTTTTTTCAAGGTAAGTTTCAGCTTAGGGTTCTCTGACTACTTAGATGGAAGAGAAGGAGGAACGTGGATTGGATATGTTTGCTGCCTTGAGTTATTTGTCAAAATAATACAGGGTGGGATATAAATAAATATGTGCATCTCTGATTACAGGTAAAGCATGTATAGTATAAAAACACAAGAACATCATTTCTTTTGCGTTCTGATGGTTGCATACCAGTGTCTGGTTATCTTTTGAGACCTGAATGTAACGAAACATCATTTAATGTATGCTGATTAGTGTATATTTAAATTGACAATAAAGTTTCTATTCTTCTATTCTATTTTTCTATTTCTATTTCTGTTATTTTCATTATCTCTTAGACATTGAATACATTATGAACGTCGACATTCTATGAAATCTCTAGGTAGACATAAACATGTGAGATCTGATAGAGATCATCCTTTTCTGCCCATAAATAATTTGGGGAGAAAGAATCACTTTCGAATTAGCATGTCTCCAGTGTTTTAGATCTGTCCTGTTGCGAGGTAGAGAAGAAAGATTTCCTAATAAATATACAACAAGGCAAGAAGCAAATTAGACAATTCTTTTTAACACCAACCTGAGGTTGGTGAGAGCCAGCTGGTGCAGGCATTAAAAGATCTAGGCTAGAAACTGCAAGATCATGAGTTAAGTTCCCATTTAGCCATGAAGCCAGTGAATTTGAGCCAGTGACTTTCAGCCCTTGGAAGAAGGTAGTGACAAACCATTTCTGAAAAATGTAGCTGGTAGCCAGGTTGGATACATAGGACAAAGCAAACACAATGTCAGTGAGGGTGCATCAGTAAGTGGCTATATTTATTATTTTTTCTTCAAAGCTAATGTTTATGGTTTCCTCACTGCCTAGATTATTTTGGCCTCTGGGGTAATTTATGGTGAATTGCAGCTATGGCCTTGTTCATGTAAATGAGAGCAATATACCAACGGACAGGATTTCTAACAATTCAGCAACTTGAAATGTCAGCCGTAGCACACAAGAGACATATGGAGATCTTGAAACGGTTCATAAGCACACCGCATAGCCTTCTCAATCTAGAGGTGTGTATGTATAGTGCTATAGTGAAATCCTTGGGTGGGGTCACCTTGTATTTAGGAATTTACAGTGTTGCAAATGACTTGGCAGGTGCTGACACAAAGCAGGTAAGTCTATAGGACAAACCCTGATCTCCAAGTAGAAGATGCTACTGATCACCAAGAGATATCTTGCATCATGAATGAGCTGAATTTGATACAGAATAATTAGTATGGAAAGCCAGTCTGCAAACATGCTGTAGTTCCATTCCTTGCTGATTCTGAGTTTATGCAGGAAGAAAAAGGATTCTTTGGTTAGATCACAGTGCAAAATCTATGCCTTACCCTGGTTAGCTTCCTGCCTTGCTTCCAGAAATGGCCAAAGAAGAATATTTCAAAGTTTTACATTTCTCCTTTAAAGTATATTTTTCTGAGTTGCATTCTCATTGCCATATAAATTTCCATAATCCTTTCTTTTCTTTTTTCCTAAAAGACAACATTAAAAAAAATAAACTCAACCCTCTGATTTAGCAAAATTAAATGACATTACAATTGTGTAGAGAAGCAAACAACGTCCTATAAATAATGTTTCCAAGCAATTATCAACTGAGTTTGAACAACTAATAAATAATGAACAAAATTTCACAGAGGCATCATAATTTCCAGTAACTGTCTATGTGGGATTATTAATGGCAAAACATTAACAATTTAATCCTCATAGCACCCCAATAAGGTACTTTTAAATAATTGGATAATTCCTATCATCTAAATCATGGGTCCCCAACACCAGATCCATGGACTGGCACTGGGCTGCATCATGCCAGAAACCCAGCCATGTAAACAAGCAAAACCCAATCTGCGAGATGCAGGCAGCACACAAAACCATGCCCCCTCCGGTCCACAGAAAAGCCTCTCTCCACAGAACCAGTCCCAGGTGTCCAAAAGGTTGGGGGCCACTGTCTAAATGGAGGAAGGTGAAGGGCATAGGTACAGAGAAGGCAGGTTTCCAGAAAAGTAAATACTGTACGTGGAGCAAATGCCCAGCTCCTGTTAGGAAAGTTTCTGATCAGAAAAGCTTTAAACCAGCATGCTGACTGATCATATTAGGATATGATCACATTAGGAGAGAAACCCAGTCGTGTTTCCCATCTGGATCTTGTCACAGAATCATGTAAGTAAGAACTTCCTAGATAACATTTGGTACTTACTTTGCTCCGTTATATATTATGTCTGTATCACCTTGCTGTTGCTCTCATCTCATAAAAATCTCCAGACATCTCTTTCTGTCTCCAAATATTTTGTAAGGGGCTTGTTAGAAAAAGAGAAGAGGTTATTGAATGAAGGTGATCTTCTTTGTCAAGCAAAAAATAGGTTGCCAGGCAGTATTAAATCTTACAGGACCTATTCTCCTACTTGGTAGTCTGGGTAAAATGTATTTTGAAAAGCTGAGATTACATGCCCCTATGTGTCTGTGTCTTTTACCAGGAAAAAGATTTCAAATTCAAATGAAACTGCATTTTAGTTTACAATAGATTATGTCTATAATTGGTTGGAATATCACATTCTTCAAGAAAGCAATGAACTTTAAAATGGTTGCCTGCTCACTTCTTAAACAATAATTTACTTATTTTTCAACAATGTTGCTGTCATAATTAGAATCAGTATCAACAACTAAAACAGAAATAATTGTAAGCGAGGAGGAACATCAGATAATCTAATATGTACTTGATACTATTATCCTTTTCCTAATCAAATATCAAGAGTACATAATTACATTAGCTCTAGCTTAAGCAAATACCTGATTTTAAAGTGAATTATTACAAAACAAGTGTCGACTATTTTTGTATCTTGGTCTATTTAAATTAAATTACAAGGTACTTTTTCTGAATTCAGTTTATAAGTATTTTTTTCATGAAGAATGGGGAGATAATTTGATATACCTGCATCCAGATGATTTTGAGGTGATATTTATTTCATCCTCTTTTTTTTCTTTTAGTGCCAGATTCAAGATGTATTCTTCACCTCATGTTCATTAAATGTACTTAGGCTAATCACTCCTAAGATAAGTTGATACATAGTATGCTGTAGAATAGGACATATGGAAATTAATTTGAATATCCTGCAGAAGAATTATAATGACTAAAGAGGATCAGGATTGAACTGATTTGGGACAATTTAGATTTTTATTCACTTGGAATTATATAGAAACTGGAAATTGCATAATAAAGTTTTCTATCACTACAGTAACAGGTCAATAAACTATCACTCTGCTCCAAACATGTTCACTATATTACCCGTCCCCCATCTTGCCACAAATGCCAAGGAGTAGAGATGCTCCTACCATAAAGGCTGGGAGCTGTCCAACAGGTTGAAGAGCAAGGTTTCCCCAAGAGCAAAGGAGCTGTCCAGCAGGTTATAGGGAACTGATATAAATGGATCTGTATGAACCATGACATTTTATACAAGTTTCTGCTGCCTCATTCTTTCCTAGAGCCCATTCAGAGCAAGTGATTGGCCTGATTTTCTTCTCCCAGGTAACATTTAAAAAGAGGCCACTACAATGGCCTCATGGCGATTGAACTTCCCTATCTCAGTTTTCACTAGAATGAAAAGAAATAAACAAAGACTGAAACACCCAGAATTATAGACCATTATCAACCTCTGCCTAATTACATATTTTAAATTTGGTGGACAAATTAAAGGTATCCCCAATGGGATCAACACTTTCAAGACTCAAAGCAGAGGTTGTAATGCAACATCTGGAATGTTTTTGGATACCCTAGTGTTTGGTCCAATTACACTTAGTTGCACTAGTTGTATTGGTTCAAGGTTTTTGTTAATACCTTTACAACCTTGAGATAAACCGGGTCAGGACCACCTATCTCTAAAAGATTCTGCCCATTCCAGGAAACCCAACAGAGTGAGTGAGCTCCAGGAACTCTCTAGTAAACCATGCCATCTCAGACCCCCTTTTTCTCAGCCCAATACTTCACAGGTGTGTCATTGTTGGGAAAATTGGTGGTGGGAACATTAGATATGTGTGCCACTTTGTGTTCAGCAAAAGAGAAGGTGAAGAAAAAAATAAATAAATCTTGTTGTGCCAAAATGTTGTGCCTTCTCTGTCCAATGTCTACCCTTTGGAACAAGTACCATTCATGAGATCAGGAAGGGTCTATTCCCATTGGCCTTCTGGAAGGCTATGAAGATCTGGCTATGAAGACCTCAAGCATTAGGTTAGAATGCTAGATGATCTCACTATATTTATGGGTGTGTGTTTGCGAGACCAAGTTTTATAGTTCCTGGATTGTTGTAGTATGGGATTTTTTGGGTCTTTTGTTTGACTACTAGAGGTTGGGCACATATATTTTCTAAATAAATAAATACCAAATAGATTTTTATTACAGTCATTGACTAGCATGAGAAGATGTGAAAATGTGAAATACAAACAATTAATAATTTTAAAAGCTAAAGAATATAAAGCAGAGAAAGCTAATGTTAAAAAGCTAAAAATATAATAAAAAACCTAGATAAAGAGGCACAATGTTAAGTAAATACAATCTATGGTTCCTATAGATTAATTGGTCTATTTTCAGTCATTTATGCCACCTTCTCAATGTATCTTCAGTCCATCTTAACTTTTATGGGTGACATGGATAAACATGAAACTAACCAACTTTGGATAATCTCTGCCAAGGTTCTCCAAGCTTCCTAGAGTGTCTACCACTCTTTGTTCTGTCCCAGAGATTGGGACAGAACAAAAAGCTGATACAAAACTATTCCCTGGGCAAGTAAGCCTTCCATTCTAGTTTCTACAGCTGCCTCTACATCTATGTAGAGACTGCAGCTCTCAGCTGGTTGCCAGGCTGAAAAAGCTTGCTGGAAAAGTATCCTTTGTTTTCTGCTGGAAAGGGATTTTTGAGTCTTCGGGATGACAGATCACATGTAATTCCTTCCCCTTCTCTCAGTGATCTTTGGCTTTATGAGACATAGATTGTCAGCAATATCTAGCATAAGACTGATTAAAGGCAAATATAAATGTTTTCCAATTAACACAGCTGACTTGGCCGACAGTTTTTTTATTAAGCTACACATACATGCACAGACACACACCCCTCTCCTTTTCTATCAAACTATAGGGGATTTATGTATGCAGTTCCCATTAATGTTAATAAGAAAAAAGCACATAAATCCTCTTTACCTCATTAGAAGGATAAACCATTAAATCATTACGGTTTTTCTTAATGAATCCAAATTCCTCTTAGATCTTCAATTTTGCATGGCTGGAAGGAGAGGAATTTTATTTTCCCTGATCTTGTTGTAACCCAGGAGAATAACTTGTCCCCTGCAATAATCCAGTCCTTTCATTGATTGATAAATGATATCTATCTATCTATCTATCTATCTATCTATCTATCTATCTATCTATCTATCTATCTATCTATCTATCTATCTATCTATATTTCTTTCTTTCTTTCTTTCTTTCTTTCTTTCTATCGATCTATCGATCTATCGATCTATCTAATCTTGCACCTGTGCTTACAATTTTAAGAACAATGAATGTGGCTTTCAAACTACATTGATTGAGTGATGCCTGTGGAAGAGATTGTGCTTATTTACTTTACTTCTTATGGAAATGTCTCTTTTTCCTTTTTATTGTATAAATTGTATAAATCTATGATCTTACTCCTGCAAGCTGTCCCACTGGGTTTTGCATTCCAAGATAATCAGGGGATTCTTGGGACTTCTCAAAATAACCCGAGGAATTCATGTGGCCCACCAATGCTACATTATCAATATAAAATGATAACACAACACTAGATAAAAACAAATGTAAAAAAAACCTTAATCACTTTCCTGGAAAAGTTACTGTATAAATACTTGATCAGAATAAAAGCAACCAACCAACCAAGAGTTTTCATGCTTCCAAATCAATGTCACAAAATTGGAATGTGGATACTTTTATGAGGAGTATTAAATGGGCAGATGGTATAATCAACATTGTAGCAGATCATGTTTGAAGCTGACTTTGAAGGAAGGGGAGAAAATGTGCCAAAAATAGTTTAATCTGGAAAGAGGGCATGTCAGCAAGAGAAGGGCGCCGAGGAGGGAAGGGGAGAGGAGAGCAACAGAGTGGTAGATAGATAGATAAGCTAAGAAATAGGAGAGACTAACCTACTAGAGTTCTGCAGGGTTTGTCCCTCTTGTCTCTGTCATTTAACTTCTATATGAAACTGTTTTGAGAATAGTTTGGGTTGAAATATCCTTATTAGGATGATAATAACCAGTTATAGATTTCAACCCTAGATCAGGACAGAAATACTATGGGAGTCTTAAGCCAAATGTCTGATGGCCATCAGATTCTGGATAGGATGAAATGGGCAGAAACTGAATCCTAACAGGCCTGACTTTCTGGTTTACAGTCAATTCTAATTTTAGTTGTGAATGAAGTGTCAATTCCTGTGAAGCAGCAGCTCCATGGCTTTGAAGTCCTACTGAACTCACAGCTACTACTGGATGCTCAGATTACACAGCGTTTTGTCCAGCTTTAGATGGTGTACCAGCTGCGCCTTATTTGCAGCAGGCGGCTGTGGAAACAGTGATTTTTGCTTCTGCTCTCATATCCATTCACTATTGCAATATGTTTTATATGAAATGGCCTTCAAAAATCACTCAAAAACTGCAAATGATACAAAGTGCAGTTGTCTGTGCGCTGGGAGATGAAAGCCCATTGAGCCACGCAACACTTCTATGGTAGGCATTGATAGGTTCCAGTAAATTTTCAGATACAATTCAAAAGTGTTCATATTAATTTATAACTCTACATGGCCTCATTCCTATGTATCTCCAGAACCATATCCCCAATGTGAAATCAGCTGGTTCTGTGCATTGACCCATTTGGGGATGCATTATTTTCCTGTACATAGGAGTTAAGCCTGGTGGCCTAGACAGAGTCCTTTCCCCCAAAGCCCTGGATTAACCATTAACCAAAACAAATACATGCTTAGGGCACCAGGGGAAGAAGGGCACCAGAGAGATTTTCCCCCTTGGCTATTTCACTGACCTTAACTCTTTAACTGCCACATGTAACTTTGCTTTTCAACACATGTCTTAATGTCTTGTGAATAAAGTAATGAAGTGGCCAAAGGGCACCATTGTTGGTCTGTTCTTAGGACATCAGTTGGCCTTAATCCAAGCCTGCCTTTTTTGTTTCATGCCATGCCCCATGGAACAACCTTTCCTTGTGGGTCATCATGCCCCTATCCCGGCAGTGTACTATTAGGCTGCCAAACCAAAACTCTTTCCCAGAACATCTGAAAATTAAGGTGGTTTTTTTGATTAGAAGAGTAGGCATTAGTCATTCTCTTTGTGAATTTTATTGAGTGTTAAGTTTGCAGACGGTTATTACTGAAATGTTGGTATTTTGTTTTGAATTGTGATTTTATGTTCTGGAGCCATCACATTGCAAAATGCCATGAGTCATTTAGATTTGGTAGTTTGTAAGTGTAAACAAGTAAACAAGCACATACATTAAAAGGAGTTCTCAGTATCTGACACACTTACTCCTCCAGATACTTGCTAGCATATGAACTGAAGGAATGCAAGATGATGAACAGAGGACATGTTCAACTATACCTTGGAAGAAGGATTAATGTACATTCTTGAATCCTCTCAGATCTTTTGCCAGAAAGAAGCATATTTCAGCTAAATTAGAGATTTGAGGGCAAAATTTAGCCCGATTCTTAGATCACATGGTTCTTAGACCCTCCCATGCTGTCTTGAAAAACAGTCCCTAAGCTTAACTTCAACTGTACATTTTACTATCTTATCTCAGTTGGCAGAACCACTTGATACACTGTTTTCAGTCAACCACAGGCAAACACCTTAGCTGATAGGAAAATGATTTCTACAGCATGTTAGGAGGACACGAAGGCACTTCATTGCATGGCCTCTCTGTCAGGCAGATGACTTGGCATGGATTTCCAGCAGTGGAGGGTTTTTCCCAACCCAACATTACTGTGCATATCGTACATATGAACAAGATTTGGCTTTGACAATCATGCAAAGTCAACTCCTTCCAGAAGCCATGCTCAACCATGAAGCCAGCATGCACATTTCCTTACAATGGAATTCTTAGTGGATTTTGGTTGATTTTATTTGAGGAAGACAAAATGTAATGCTTTTATAGAAATCCAGTTTGCCACTAGCAAACCAAGGATTTTGGAAAAGGATTTAACAGCATATCACTCAAAATACTGTCAAAGCTAATCCTGTTGTCCTAATAACCTGTAGCTGCAACTTGGATGACCCGGGGATTGTATAATAAGCAGAAACTTTCTTAATAAACGTAATGTAGCAATGGCCCAGTCTTCAGATTAGGCCAAAAATCATTGGACTTAGAAACAGAACTAAAGTGCATGAATTAAATTACTCAGTGCCTATCCCCCTTTAGGAAGATGGATGTGGATCATTATCCCATCATCATTATTGGGCAACCAAAGGATTGCTTTACAACTCTGCTTGTAAACAAGCAATAATCCACCAATAGTCAAAAAACCATTTCTCATTTTACATGCATTAAGTAACAAAATAATGTTATTATATTGAAACAACAACCCTAAGTGGTGCCCAAAAGAGTAAAAACAGAACCCTCCTCTCCCAAAGCATAAAGTAAGAATCAATATATCCCTCTCTCCCAAACTCATACTTAGAAATGAGCAGAGACCATGAACTCTAATTTACATCTCTTTGGTCCTCCCATGTTGCGCTTTCTGTTTCACTTTGGGTTGCTTTTTTGTTGTCATGTTGATGTGCATTGACTGATAAAAATGAACAGGAATCTCAGTTAAAATGGTAAATGGTAACAATAAAAATAACATCAGGAAAGCTTGCAGGTCTGACTTTTGGGGATTTTTTCTAGCCCCTTTACCAACAATGGCTGTAGGAAGTCTGTGCTTTTCTTCTGTTACATCTGTATGTGTACATGTATGTATATTCTGTGTATGTGAGCAATGGGAATTATGGATGGGCAGCATATGCTCTATTCTACTTATAACGTTGATAGAAGAAGATATCTTCTGATTGTCTCCTATCCAAGCACTACCAGACCCAACCTTACTTTATGAGAACAACAAAACTCAGCTACCTATTCCACCTCCAATTACACTCATGAACAATGAACTTCACAAAATTTTGAAATGAGTGATGTTCAGACCTTCTCTCAACTGCACATTTTGTGTGATCTAATTCCACATTTCTAATTTTAACAATGGTGAGCAATCATGGATTTCTGGGAAGGTGTTGTGTTTTTTTTAACCAGCAGATCATATGATTATTATCTCAAGCAAATGACATTTCTAGTACTTGATCATGATAAATTTTTCCAGTTCTCATGACTCATGCAAACTATTTTCTCTAGTGGAGCATCTAGGAATTATTTCTCTGGCAATTGCTGGAATCTGAAGCTTAGAAAAATATTGTTTCCATCATATCTATGCATAAGAATTTCACTAACACCAATATATCTAGTAAGATGATACCTAGAATTTTATGATGAATGAAAGTTTTAAATAAATAAGCAATGATTGAGTGAAACAGTTTGGAAATGATATATTAAAAGTGATAGGAAGAGGAAAGGGGGATAAGTAAGATGGTATGTACATGTGTAAGATAAGAGAATATGAGCTTTTCTAAAAGAATATAGGTAGTCCTCGACTTACAACAGTTCATTTATTGACCGTTCAAAGTTACAATTGCATTGCAAAAAGTGACTTATGACCATTTTTCACAGATACGACTTTTGCAGCATCCCCATGAACATGTGACCAAAGTTCAGATGATTGGCAACTGGTTCATATTTATCACCGTTGTTGTGTCCCAAGGTCATGTGATCACCTTTTTTGCACTCTTCTGACAAGCGAAGTCAATGGGGAAGCCAGATTCACTTAACAACCATTTTACTAACTTATCAACTGCAGGGATTCACTGAACAACTGTGGAAAGACTAGTCATAAAATGGGGCAAAACTCACTCAACAAATGTCTCACAGACATTTTGAGCTCCATTGGGGTCATAAGTCAAGGACTACCTGTATAAAAAAAAATTGCGACATCATTTTCTCTTTTGTGCGCTAGGTTTAAAAGGTCATTTTAAGGTTTCTTAAAATTTCCTTTTTAACTTTGGAATTTCATTCAGTATTGTTGCATGTATGCCTTCATGTCAGTGCTGATTCATGGACAAGTCCCTACCTTTTTTGGGGGGGGGCATGATTTTGGAAGGGCTTTCCCATTGTATTCTTATTTATAAATTCAATGATTACATAAACTCAATAAAGCCCTTCTTCTCAGAGGAGATGGAGAGGGAGGGAGGGAGAGAGAGAGAAAGAGAGAGAGAGAGAGAGAGAGAGGCGGTCAAATATTTCAATTTTCAATTTCAAAACATCAGAGGTGCTCAAATGTTGTGATATAACATGGGGATTGTAAAGGTATTTCGGTTACTTTAAGATAATTTACATGTGCTTGGTAAGTAACTACAATAAATATCATAACTTTGTAATACTTTGTTTGTTTCATTTGGTCCCCCAGATGGTTTTGTGTCTGAGGCAGGACTAGGATTCATAATTCTCCTGGTTTCCAACCTGGTGTCTTAAACCATTACACCAAACTGGCTTTTGTTCAATATTGAGGGGCAATTAATTAATGTATCTCTCTGAAGTCTATGTTGGGAGTCAGCTTTCAGATTTTTTTTTTCTTTGTCTGAAGTTCATAATGTAATGAGACCTTTTTGTGGAGGAGGATGACGATGATGTGAATGTTACAGTCAAAGGAGATTATAAAGCAACTGACACAGAGGACAGGATTAATTGATCAGAAGCTACTTTAGTGCTTCTGAGCACTGTACAGTATTTTAATTGAAAGGTACAGCGGCTAATGCATCACTTGAGTGCCACACAGTTTCATATCAGAAGTAACAATGTTTGACATTTTGATTTTCCTCTTCCCAATTTACATAATGGAGAAGATTGTATCATAGAAACATTGCTGCTGTAAGTACACTGCTTTTGGCCAGCACCTCTTCATTTGAAAACAGCATGGCCATGTTGAAAATATACACAATTCTTAACACATGAAAGAGATATTGAGAATAAATTAATGGCTTCTTTCATCTGCAGTAAGAGGATAGGATATCTTCTGGAAAACAGATCTGTGGCCCTGAATATTTGAACTTGGATGTCTGCTAACATGTTGGCAGAGGATCCCTTTTATGCAAGGGCAATGTGACTTGATGTTAAATTGTTGCATAAGTTTGCATGTGACCTCATGATTTGTACAATAAATCTTACATCCATCCATATATAGACTAATGCTAAGGAACTGATGATGATAATGAACTTGAACTTTGAACAAAGGGTTATATCAAAAACAACATATTTGCAATTTATCATTGCTAAAAGACCAAGATGTAATACTGTTTCAGGTTTCCAAGAAACAGCACTTTAAAAATATTCAAAACATAGCAATGTTTCAAGAAGAGGGGGGAGTTGGCACTTTGTGTTAACCTGCTAAGCCATAGGTGGTTTTAGTCAATGTTTGTTGGCTGGATTTATTTATCATTGTATTAAAAATAAATAGTGCTGGCTACCACTACCAACTGTGAAAACTTCATGGTCAGGTGACATTTCACTTAATGGCTGTGGGAAGTAAGATCATAAAGCTGTTGTATTCATCTGATTTTCTGCTTAGCGATCACAATGTAAGTCCCAACTGTGGTCACTAACGAGGACTACCTGTTAGTAACAATGGGAAACTACTTAAGTAGCATATCCTTAGTATCTAGTTTGGCGAACTGATGCTTTTTTTACACAGACAAGCAACACCACTAAAGAATTGCATATAAACAGTGTCCTTTACCAATTACAAAGCTAGACATGACCAAGTTGCTAAATTAATCCACTGGTCATTATGTAAAAAATACGACTTACCTGTATCCAAAAAGTCATGGGAGCACAAAGTAGAAAAAGTTACTGAAAATGAGAAGGTGAAGATCTTGTGGGACTTTAGAAGACAGATGGATCGTCATTTAGAACACAACATGCCAGACATCATGGTTATCGAGGGCCAAGGTGTACAGTTTATTGATATTACTGTACCAGGAAATGCCAGAGTCGAAGAAAAAGAACTGGAAAAAATCACGAAATATCACGACCTGGCCATCAAAACTACAAGGCTATGGATGAAACATGTAACATGATACCCATTGTCATCGGGGCATTTGGTACCATGTCCAAGAATGTTACAAAACACATTAAGAAATTGCAGCTTCCTGTAATAACACCAGCAGAACTGCAAAAGACTGCGCTACTTGGAACATCATATATTTTAAGAAGGTACTTGGTTGATATCTAGGATGCTGGCAGCAACTTGTATCAACCATTAGCACCAGTCAATGTATTTGTGATGCATTTTTGTATGTTCAATTGACTGAATTTCATGTTTAATGAATAAAAGAAATAATAATAATAATACCTTGACTTACCTAACTAAAGCCAAAATTAAGTAACCTACATGATGCCATAGCCACAATGAATCATTTATAAAATACAGAAGGCAATAAGTTCCTTGGCCACATTTCATTGGTATTATAAATTCTTGGAGGGGGGTTTATAGATTTTTAATATCCCTATTAGCTTCCAAATTTCATATTAATCTGCAAAATAATATATTGCTATCACTTCTGACATGTCTTAGAAAAAATGCACAGAATTGTGAAAGTGTTTCAAAATGTACTAAGAAAAATAGGCATTCTCTCAAAAAAAGGGAAAGTCTTTTGTTAGTCCATTTTTACACTTCCAAACATCAATCAAACCTAAAATATCAGTCAGTTTGAAAAATGTTTTGGGCAGTTTTCTTTGTGTTTCTTTATTTCATTTATCAGCTAATCTGTCCAGTTGTGAGGTTACTACAGTGGGATTCAAAAATATTTACTACTGGGACTTCCAGTTTTGCTTTCAGTGAGATCGGAGCTGGGACCACAAGCTCTGTGATCAGCTTTGAACTCTCCACGCAAAATAAGAGAGGATAAAGAGAGAGGATAAAGAAATTAAGGGAATGAAAATTAAGAAAGAAGAATTTAAACTGCAAGTCTTTGCAGATGACTTGGTGTTTATTATGGAGGAACCAATAGAAACAGGGTTAAAAGTTTTAGAACAAATAACACAATATAGAGAGATGACGGGGCTGAAAATTAATAGAGAAAAACAAAAATGATAGTGAAAAATATGACAGAGAAACAAAGGAGAAAGGTGGAGGAAAAGCTGGGCATCCAGATTGTAAAAAAGATTAAATATTTGGGTATATATTTGACACCAAGATGTACAGTATAACATAAAAGAAGATAATTAGTATAAATTGAGATCTCAAATTGAAACAGATTTGGAGAAATGGGAAAATTTGCAGGTGTCATTAATGGGAAGAATAGTATTAATCAAGATGAACATACTACCAAGGTTACTATACTTATTCCAAACAATACTCATTAAATTAGAGAAAAAGTATTTTGAATCCTTGAATAAGATAATAGGGAAATATATCTGGCAAGGGAGAAAAACAAGGATAAAAATGAAATTGTTACAGGATACAAGATTAAGAGGTGGATTCGGGCTACCTAATTGAGAAAAATACAATCAAACAGCAGCCTTAACATGGGTTAAAGAATGGATAATGTTGAGAAATGTCAGGCTATTGACGCTGAAGGGTCATGATTTACAGCTGGGCTGGCATGCTTTTTTGTGGTTTGGAAAAAATAGAATACATCAATACTTTTAGAAACATTACATAAGAAATAGCTTATTAAAAGTATGGGAAAAAGTAAAAGAGAAACATTATATGGGGATTCCAATGTGGCTTTCAACAATGGAAGCACTTACACACCCAAATATGATAAATTTAAGGAACATTATTAGATATAGAGGTATTTTAACAGAAAAGGGAGAACTGAAACCAAAACAAGAGATAGAAAAACAGTGAATTAGAACAGACTGGTATACACATTTGCAAATACAATCAAGGTATGAAAAAGATAAAAAAACAGTATGGTTTTTTTGGGGACATATGGAATTGATATAATTATATAATTATTTGTTACAAGTGGAATTAGAAGAAGTGGTAAAAGAAACAATGATAATATGGGCAAGAAACTTTGGTCATACAATAGAATTGGATAAATGGCAACAATTATGGGAAAGAAATTATAAATTAACAATGGCTATAGCATATAAGGAAAATATGTATAAAATGTTTTA
>JANHFT010001505.1:196061-222360 GCA_032467955.1 Pseudoxenodon macrops
CACTTTGCAGAAGAATCTTTTGTCTATGTTGTGCTAGCTGCTTAATTATTTCTCCTTCACAGAATGCTTATGTACTGTATGCCTTGGGAATTGTTATCTCTAGCATTATTGTTGATTTCCAAAGATTGCAAAGGAGTGGTGATATTATGCATTAGAGATCACCTGTTTTTGCATTCAGATTGAAAAAAAATTAGGTCTCCTGGCCACTTGCATCCCTGACCCCTGCATCAGGATTTCCCCCCCATGACCTGATACAATTACATTTTAGAAACAACAATGAGCAACATTTTTAAGAATGAAATTTCAACCCAAATCTCATCCCAGGAGATTTTGTGTTCAGGTAAAATAAATTGACTATTGGACACCCACATCTCTGACCCCAGCATCAGGAATTTTATTCCCCGGACACCCAAAGTGATCACCCAAACAACATTCAGGACCATTTTTAAGCACAAAATTCCACCCCAAATCTCATTGCAGCATCCTTTTTTGCATTTGGGTTGAAAAGAAATTGGCCTACTAGACACCCGCTTCCCTGACCTGTTGTAAATATTCTTCTGTTGTAAATATTTTGAATGTTTGCCATTACTGGAAGAACAAGTTTTGTACTTTTTTATAGTTTGACTTTTTATAGTTTGATAACTTTTTCATAATCATTTCATTCCACACTCAAGAAAGTCAGCTGTCATTTAGTTCCATTTTTGGCATCTTATTTTATTTTATGACACCCTGCACCTACCCACATATACAAATACTGAGATAAAGTAAACAGATTGCAAGAATTTTCTTTCCCAAAGCACCCAAAATGCTTGATTTTAAAAAACAGCAAGCAGCACCTTTTTAAACATGAAATTCCACCTCGACTCTCATCCCGGCATCCGTTTTTGCATTTGGGTTGAAAAAAAGTTTTGCTTCTCAGGCACCACAAAAAAGTCGTAAAGTCATGTCCTGTCAAATAGTTGTCTTGACATCCATCATGATTTGCAATGGAAATTCCAGACTCAATTACAGTCATTACTTGTTCAGTAACTTGAACAAGTTACTTGTTCTACTTGTTATTTGTTCAGTAGAATGTTCTATATTACAATTTGTAGCTAAGCCATACAAGTCTCACTTTAAATCAACTGAAGTGTGGATAGCAACATTGCAATAACCAAATATATTGTTTTATGTATATCAACCAATTAATCTCCTTTCCTCTTCTTCTTCTGCTGCTGCTTTTCCTTCTGCTTCTTCTGCTTCTTCTCCTCCTTCTCCTCCTTCTCCCTTTCTCTCTGCCTCTCCTTCCTCCCTCCTTGTCATCATTGTACTCCTCCTCTTCCTCCTCCTCCTCCTCCTCCTCCATGTTATTGCTCTATCTATCTCACCTCACCTCTGGACACTGAAAGTTGATGATGTAGTCTATATTACTTATTCCAATGTGCTTAAAATAGAAAAAAGAAAAAGAAAAAAGATGTTACAGAATAAAAACATAATAAAGTCTTTGGAATATTTGTAGGGAATTGTAGATGCTTTTCACTATATTTTATCTCCTCCAATTAAAAAAGAAAAAAGAACTGCCATATATCATTCAGTGAAATCACTCTGTCAGTAAAACTGTTCAGTGTGTGATAAAAAGTGAAAATTTTCCAAAGTGCATCTTGTTATTCCTTCATATAAATTACCTGTCTTTATTCAAGTGCAACATAGTTTTATATTTTCTCACTGAAAGCCCTGGCAAAATTTCAGAAAGGGATGAGAAGCAGGCTGAAGTAGAACTTCACCAAAACTTCACTAAGTGAATGATGTGGTTTTGGTTTTAAAATTAATGCAAATGGTTTCAATTGCTTCCTTTCTTTTCTCTTTTTATTTTCTTTTGAGGGGGATTACCTACCGTTACTTCTGCAAATCTGATTAATGTACATTTTGCATTTCTGCATTATGGAAAGACTCCAGTTGATATCATATTTTGCTCCTTGGAAGTATTTCATCAGATAGCT
Source organism: Pseudoxenodon macrops (assembly GCA_032467955.1). Classification (NCBI taxonomy): domain Eukaryota; kingdom Metazoa; phylum Chordata; class Lepidosauria; order Squamata; family Pseudoxenodontidae; genus Pseudoxenodon; species Pseudoxenodon macrops. The sequence goes on from JANHFT010001505.1 coordinate 198,041, forward strand.
TACAACAAAGTATAGATAAGTTTTATAAAATGACCTTCAAATGACAAAAATGAGCTATGGAGCTGTGTTCGTAATTCTCTGTCTGAATTTCTGTTCTATTGTGCTGCATTTGGAAGCTGTGGAAGCCATCAGGATTTGACTCTTGGCAGGGAATAGTCAGACCTTTTTCTAGTTTTGCACATGGCTGCATTGTTTTCCCTGGATGTGCACCAGGCCTAAACAAAGGAATTTGGGGAGGAAACTATATTTTACACACTGCCTGGTGAGAGCAGAAGTTTTGTCTGGCAGCATGGCTCCCTTTTAAAATACAGAGGTCAACTCAGTGATTTCCTGTGGGAAGCTAAACTGCTGATGAACCTGGATCAGGGAAATCCACGTGTACAAAAGATGTGAACTTATTTTTGCACCCATAGCACTATACCCATGGCAGTTCTTTAAGCCATGGACGTAGCATACAGTAAGTAAGAAACATTTTGAAATAATTTAACTGCCGTGCATTTTCCTAAGAGACTTCTGGTTTCCATAGAGTCATTTCTCACATCACTAGAGTTACAGACTTTTGGAAATAAAAGGTAAGTGAGCAGTTAAGCAAACCAAGCTGCACTTATGCGGACATATTAATGTACTACAAAGATACATGGCTGAGCAGTCAAATAGAATGTATATCCATTTTGATTGAGCATTTTGAGATTAAGGCTCATTTTCTAAATATTTCTCCTACATGTTTCTAAAGACTAAAACTCTCAGCATTCACCGTTATCTACCAGGTCAGTGATGGCGAACCTATGGCACGCGTGCCACAGGTGGTACGTGGAGCCATTTCTGAGGGCACGCAAGGTGCTGCCCTGTAAAAAAATGACCCAACGGGCAAACTGACTTCCAGTTATATTCGTCCTCCGGAGGCTTCAGGAGGTTTCCCTGAATCCCCCGGTGCATTTAAAACAGCCCAGCAGGCAAATCGAAGTCACTTCCGGTTTGCGTGTTGTGTTGTTTTTTACCCTCCGGAGCCTTCAGGATGCTCCCCTGAAGCCATTGGAGGGTTTAAAATGGCCCAGCAGACAAATCGAAGTCACTTCCAGTTTGCCTGTTGGGCAGTTTTTTACCTTCTGGAGGCTTCAGGACGCTTTCTGAAGCCTCCGGTGTGTAAAAAATGCCCCCCACAAGCAAACTGGAAGTCCGTTCCCGAACCTCTGGTTTGCCTGTAGGGTCGTTTTTCACATTCAGGAGGCTTCCCTGAAGCCTCCAAAGGGTGAAAAACAGCTCAACGGGCAAAAAGGAAGTCCCTCTGGAGGGCAAAAAACAGCCCAATGGGGGGGTGCACATGCACACTGCAGCATGCATGTGGGGAGGTTTGTGTTGGCACGTGTGCGCGCGCATGTGCGCGCACGCCATCATTTTGGGCATGCAAGAGGGAAAAGGTTCACCATCACTGTACTAGGTTGACTGAGATGCTGGGCATGATCATTCAGTAAATATATGAAACCACGTTATCTTCATCACACCTGTCAATTCCTTTTCTGCTTGTAGAATTTGTAGAGTTCTTCTGAATCAGGATTTAAGTAGATTTTTTCATTACTTCATTTATTTCTAACTAGTTTAAAAATGACATTTATTTCTTAGTTGTCACTTCATTTCATATTCTTAATCTTTCATACATTTATTTTTTTAATGTTCCCTTTGGTGACAGCAGTAATGCCACCCTCACAACTGAATTTCAAAGACACCTCCTTATACCCCAAGTTTATTTTCTCCAAATTTCTGGAATTCAAATATTTCCAAAAGCTATTGTGGGAGTAGGGAGGCAGCTGCCACAAATAATAACAATAAAAGTCTGAAGGTTTTATTTTAGTAAAATGAAGTGCAGCTGAGAACAACTGCTGTGCTGAGATGCTGAAGAAAAATAAATTCATCCCCCTCAATGGCTACAAATAAAATACTGAAGTAGAAGTGCTCGTGTGTGCCATTTTTAATGTTGTATTTTTATGAAAGGAATGCATAGCACTTATCTCAAAGTAGAGAGAAAAGTGCTTAAGTGCTGGAGTTTAAAACACCAACTTGCCATTTTAATGGTAAGTAGAGATCTGTAGATTGTATGAAGTGTAATCTAACTCATTTTCATCTTTAAATAATATGGGTAATTATTCTAAAATGTTATGATCTTAATTTGTCTAACTGAAAAAGAACATCCTGTCATAATAATCATGGCTAATTAGCTATAATACACCGAGCTGACCATTATATCATCATAACAGTTGTGTTGAGAAGGGGGGGAGTCCTATATCGCCAGCAGGGCTGTCTTCTTATAAATAATGAGATTTTCACTGTAAAAAATAATCAGCAAGTCACAGCTGGTTTAACTAATTGCTTTGCACGTATATATACACACACACACATATATCAGACATCTCTTTAATCATCATTATCAACCAATAGGCATGAGGTTGATGAATACTGTTCAAAAGAATGTAAAATGATCTATGAAAGCAAATTATTTGGTTGCTGGATTTTGAATGATTCTCAGATTCTGGCATTATGATATCAAGCTATGTCACTGAATATAAATACATTGTTATATTTAGACTGTATCCAACGTACAGCCAATATTAAATTGTGGGTCCTTACAGACAACAACAGATATATTTCAGAAATGTGTAGATATCTAAACTGTTTACTTCTATTATAAAACAGATACTTATTGAGAAGTTGGACATACATATGGAAAAGGAGAGCAAAAAGAATTATCAAATAATCTGGATATTTATACTAAACTTTATGCTAATATTCTAACAGACAAAATGGAGGACTGGCTAGAGACTAATGAAATGAGATACAGTATAATGAATAAATGGGTTTCAGAAAGAGTCAACACACACTTGACACTTTCTTACATCTCTAAATTCTTGAAAAGTATCAGATTATGGACAAGGGAATATGGTTGCATTTGAAGAAAGACTATTTGGTAACATACAATCCCCAAGTTGAAAACTTTTTTTAAAAGTTTGACAAAATGATAATGGTTGTGAAAAATATCCAGATACAAATAATTGTAGATAAACCAGATTCACAAAAGGAATCTGATTTGAAATTAGCAGATTCAATGGAGACTGAAAGAAATATGGACCTTCGAGTTAGAATAAACTGAGTGGATTGCACATGCCTTCCTAAACACCTAGCCTGCTTTCCTTTACAATACCACAAAACTGACCAAGTGGATAAGTGATAAATTGGTTTCCCCTAAAAGGATTGAAGAAGATTGGGAAATGGATTGATCATGCTTAATTGGGAAACCATGTGATTTGGACTCTTTTGGGAAGATAGATTAATTTTGGAGAATGGAATTATTATATTTAGCCAGAAACCAAACCTATACGAGATGATATTAGGAAACAAATGTGAATATTTGATCCAGGGTAAATCAGTGTTAACTGTTGGGATGATTTGAGATAGATAAGAAGCCTTGGTAAACATTCTATGAATGTATTACAATAATAGTTCGTTAACAGAAATTTTTGAAATTTTTACCTTGCCTTCCTTTTGTTGTTAACTATTTTGTAATTATTACAGTCAATATATGACAGGTTAATAATCTGCAAATAGAATTAGGAGTTTAAAAATGGGGGGGGGACACAAGGATTGGGGAACTACCATTATACCACTGCAATATATTTATCAATATTCAATTAGAGGGCATATGTATATATATGTTTATGTTTTTTTAATGCACCTTTTTAATGTCTTTGTTCTTTGTGATTTTTTTCTTTGTTTTTCATTTATTTCATTTATTTTTTGAGTTTTAATCTTTTTTAATAAAACAAAAATAGAAAAAATAAATAAGAGTTACATAGAAATGACTTCAGTTGCTGTATTTTAAATTTATCCAATTCAGATTAAAACACTTATGGTAACTTTTATCAGATTTTTACTGACTAGATTTGAATAATGAGGATTGGGGAATTTATTTAATGAGATATAAACTTAAAAGGAAGAGATTCAAGTGGGCTCATTAATCCGATTCATAATAGATAGATTGTTATTTCTGGTAACAATTAATGGACTTTTGCTGATTTTGAATGATGAGGTTTTAATTATTTGTTTGTAGAGAATGAAGGGATTATTGTATTTTAAGAGATGGTGATAAATTGTTAAAGTTGTTTACATTTGTTTACATTTTCTCAGGGATGAGTACTTACAGTTTTCTTTTTCTTTCCCCCCGCTCTTTAGATGTTTAAATGTTTTACTTTGCACTTTTTCTTTTTAGGTTTTAGTTTTAGTTATATAATGTAATCTTTAATAAAATTACTATAAAAGGTTAGAACATTATTCTACTGATGAATTGTACACAATTAGCCATATAAAAATCAAAGTAATGTTTATTGGCACAGGAACAGATGGTTTATGGAACACATACCTCCACTTATGTCTGATCCTGTGGGTTAGCATGTTTTATCATAGCACCTATCATGCAGAACAAAATTTCATGGAGTTTAGATGGTATTGATCTTAACAAGCGTCTATAAAGCCTGAAAAATGTATTCTTCTTCTTTAAATGAAATCCTTAATCTGTATCTAATCAAAATATTGGTATTAGTTTATTTGTACCCAGTGATTATGAAACATAAAGTCCTTAAAATCTGAATCTTAAAATAATGAAATGAAAATGTAAAACGGTATATACAGTAACACCTCTATGGTTTTATGTTTCAGATATGTACAATTTCATGTGATTTGCAATGTTGACTCAGGCTTTCTCAAAGTCACTTGCAATTAGTATAAATGACATAATCATGAATCATGGATTGCTCAGCTAGTAAAATCTTCCTAGAACTTTTTTATACCCTTAATAAAAAGAAAATATCAAAATATTTTGTTTAATTTTGACCAAATAATAATTTTGAGTACTGGGCCACAATATAATAAATATAATAAATTTAATATAATATAATATAATAAATGTGAAATCCATTAAACATAACAATGTATTCTGCTATTAATATTTCTGTTTAGCTCCCTGCACCAAAAAAATCTGAATCAGTAAACTGAAAAACCAAACTATATCTAGCTAAGAGTGGGAAGATAAAACTTTTTGAACTTCAAAAGATCTCTATAAAGCCAGGGTTTCAGTTTCTGTAATCCTCTATAAATATATAGGCTATGTCCCTCTTTCCTTCCATTCTGGAACAAGAACTAAGATTTTGGGCTTGTGTAATAAATACCTGAGATGTGTTATTATCTATTGTAATAAAGTTTTTACAGCTGTTGGTGGAAAGAAGCCAAAAATATCTGATAGATTATAAATATGAACAGTATAATCTTTCCAGTTTCCAATTACAATTTAATGAACTCTTATCTGAAAAATATGCTGCTTTGTGTCTGTTTTGTTTTATCTCAGACATTCCATGGTTTACAAGAGGATTAAAATACAAAGTAAGATTACAGAGATATGAATTTCTTAGTGTTGGCAGATTGGTAATAGTCCTTTATTTTGGGAGTCGCAGTACAAGCTTAACCAGGGATTACAAATTGATTGGGCTGAAAATTCATCTAATATATCCTTTTGTACTTGGTATGAGAAATCAAAGTAAATCCTTTTTACATCATCTGAGTGCTGAGTGAGACTACCAAATTTTGTTGTTGTTTAACTCTTAGTGATGTTATAAACACCATCATTTAGCATTCTCGACTTAAGTTTCTATTTGACGGAAGAAGAATGTCGTTTGATGTCTTTTCTCCCTACAAAAGAAGAGAATTCTGTGAAATTATTATGAAGAGGGTGCAGGGTTCTTATACTTACCTGAGTTATGAGCTAAATAATCAGCAAGTATCTATCTAGTGAACTGTAGCCTTCCTACCTTTCTATACTCAGTAATCCCTCAAAATATAGTGAAAGAATTCTTCCCATGGGCATATTTCAGATATAAAAATGAGCACAAGTAGGCCATGTGGAGTTGATAGTAAGAATGGTAAAAGCAGGACTTCTGGTGGTGACGTCAGTGTACATAGGAGCGAAAGGACGGGGCTCCGTTCTTGAGGCTCAAAATTTCCGGCCAGAAAGGCTTAAAAAGGCACTATCAATTCCGGAGAGAATGATAGAGAAAAAGGGGATACCCCAAGGACTTTGGTAAGAAAAGCAATCTTCCAAAGGTTCAGGGGAAAGACTGAAAATAGATTGCACGAAGGGACTAATACACTACAATATATAAGGATACAAATAAAGTATAAAATAGTTATTTGAATGTAATATATTGGAATGATAATAATAATACTGATTGATTTAAACGATTAAATTGTATTTGTTAAATATTTAAGTAGAAAGTTTGATAAGATTAATTTTTATATACAGTTGCATATTTATTCATACGGACTATAGAAAGTAAATCCCTACTCTCTTTCTTTGATTATCTCTATCTTTCACTCTCTATCCCTATCCTTATATTTAAAGTTAAATACTTAAGAAAAACTATATTTATGTGATACTATATTATATGTTAAATTAGAATAAACTAAGTAAGTCAATACAAAGATATATCTAGAACAACAAACATAACTTAAATCTTAATCAGTAAATTTATAATAACGACTTTGTAGAGTGAAAATAGTATATGATTTATTGGAAAAGTCTATTCAGAACAGGAAAGAGTACAACAACAATCACAAAAACAAGCAAAAAAATTACCCAGAATCTGGCATCCACCCCATTCTCCCCTGCACAACAAAGACATATAGATACTATGCTTGAATTGGAAAAAAACAGACTCAGCATTAAAGTATTCAAAATATCAAAGCCTCACTAATGATACAAGAGGCATTAACTAAAACCCAAGAAACAATAGCAAATAATCATCAGGAAACCAGGAAAAATCATGAAGAACTTAGAGCTGATATGGGAGAGATGAAAGACGACTTCAAAAAAATGGACGATAAAATAGAAAACATCCAGCAAAATATATTCAAAAATGAACAGAGAATAAGTATTGTGGAAATAAAAGTAGAACAAGTAAGGAAAAAAATAGAGACCATGGAACAAAGAAATAGGATGATAAATAAAGACTTAGAGCACTCTATAGTCTTTCTGGAAATGGAGAAAGCATTTTTTTCTAAGATTTCAAAATATTGTAGAAAATGAAGAAGAAGACTTAGAAGAAATTGTCAGAAATATTGGCAGTGGTCTTACAAAAAGATAAACAAGAGGTGAGGAGAGATATAGATGAAGTCTATAGAATATACACTATGCAAGAAGACACAGACTGCCAAAGGAAGTACATATAAAATTTACCAAAAAATCAATTAGGGATGAAATATATAAAAAATGAAAGAAGAATATACAATATAAAGAATATACAATATAAAGGTAAAGAAATCATAATTTTAAAAGAAATCCCAAGGCGAGTCAGAGACCAAAGAAGAGACTATCAATTCTTAACAACACAGCTAAATGAAAATGGTTCAGATGGTTGATCCCAGAATGCATCCTGGTATCATGGCAGGATAAAACATTTAAAATAGATACCCCGGAGATGGCTAAATAATTTCTTAAAAATCATTTTATCACAGAAGCAGAACAAGAAAGTAAGGAAAGACCCGAGAACACCGAGGAAACATGGGAAATGGAGGAGGAGAAGTGAGAAAAGGAGAAACTGGAAAGAGAACGAACAGAAAGAGAGGGTGCAAGAGGAAAAACACAAATGGAAACAAGAAATACTAGGAAATTAAGAACAATTAATAAATAAACGTGGCAATGAAGGAAGAAATAAAAATGGTCTCAATAAACATCAATGGAATAAATGCGCCAGCTAAGGGAACACAAATATTTAGGAAACTGCACAAATTGGATATGAATATTATAAATTTGCAAGAAGTACACATCAAAAAACAGCACAGTAAGCTTTTAGAACATACACAGTTAGGTAAACTCTATACATCCCTAACAGAACAAAAAAAAAGAAGAGGAATTGCCGTATATATCAAAGAGAGATTGAAATCCAAACAAATTTATGAGGATGATGAAGAAAGAATTCTTATGATTGAAATAGAGATAGACAATAAAAAAATACTTCTGGTTTCAATATATGCCCCAAATGATAATCAAAGGGAATTCTATAAAAAGATACATAACAGAATAAAAGAACTAGATTACAAAAATATATGTTTAATTGGAGATTTCAACGCAATAACTGATGTAAACAGAGTACTTAACACTTTGTATTCCACCTATTCCACCTATTTTCAGTATAGGCCCTTAAGTAGGACTTCTTGGGCTTCACCCTATCACCCTATCTGTGCAGTGAACATTCTTATCTCTGCACTATAATAGCATAGCAAGTTATGTGGAGAGTCTGGCATTCCTAATGTCAAATGTGTTTCAAATATTCATGGCACCTGGCATTCTTTTCCCAACTTGTATTTGATTATCTTTTCAGATACTACAGATCCTTGGTTGCAACCAAGTTGAGTTCCTTTGAAAATTTTCTTCTAACAACAGGTAGTGATTTTGCAAATCTGACTGGTAATTTTTCAACATTAATTTGCATAGTGATATTGCCTTGGATTCATTACATTACAGGTAAGAGACCTCATTTTGCCTGAAAGTAAAGTTATAATTTCTCATGGAAAGACTTGAGTGAGGAAATAATAATTATTGGCAAGATCAAAGGAACCTGAACAGGAGGGGTGAGGCTTATTGTTACAAGAAGTGAGATGATCGCTCAGTTTCCTTATTGTAATTCATTGCTTGTTTTCAGGATCCATAATAAAAGTCTGGCATAATAGGCAGAGGGCTTGATTAAATTGTAAATGCAAATTAGTTCAACAGCTCCATAGAAATATACTGGTTTCTCTTACGCCATATGTTATTCTTGCTTAGATGCAGTTCCTTCACATTTCTAGGAACTACAACAGAGGAATTCATGCCCCCTTAGTAACATCACTTTTAAAATTGTGGAGCTTGCTTTTTAATCAAGCTTTGTATCAGCTACAAATTTGCTGTATGACCTAATTTGAAAAATGTCTCAAAGTGCTGACTCAAAATGTTAGTGAATAAAGGCCAGTCATTACCACTGTGACACTAATGTGATGCAAAATAAAATTGAGTTGCATCAACTGAACATTAGTTTACAAAAATGTTAGTGATTGAAGCCATTTTCTCTTCATATTTTATTTATACTTCTGAGATTTATATTTTTGTTCTCCTCTCTGCCTACCCCCACTCATTATCAAAAACTTCCTGAGTGTGAGGACAAAGAAACATCTTGATCTCTACATGTGTGTGTGTATTTGTGTGAAAGAGAAAGGGGAAGTGGTGGAGGAGTGTGTGTACATAGAATTAATCTGGAACATTTTCCCATCAAATTCTAAATTGGTTCTCCATCAAAAAGAAATATTGTTTTGCAAATTTTTAAATATTCACACAGAAATATAGTCCTCATTGTAACAGGCCACTTTTCTTTGCTTTCTGAGGCAATATTTCACAACATATCTTTCCACTCTGTACCTTTATAATACAGTTAGGACCTATATAAACTACAGACAAATCTGAAATATTCAAAGGGGAATAGAATACATTGTAGATTGCTTTCTCCTTCCTTTTAAAAGACAGGGAAGTAAAGTTGTGAATATTGTTCTTGAGTGAAAAAAGGAAAAAAAGGTGTTACAAAATTTCCCTTTACTTTTCTTAGCTTTGAAAGATAGTTATTACCTCTGAAGAAATGCCTTATCTGTCCCATTCCCTTTCATTCAGATTTTCAGAATTTCCTGTTACAAAAGGTTCCTTCCATATGGTGAATAAGCAAGCCACCTTCTTTGTGTAGCATTTGTATATATAGCTTTCTATAGAGGTCTTTAAGGGTTCCTAACTCAAGGAGATTTCTGTTTCTCTTTGAGAAAACAGGGATTTTTTTTCTTTTGGAGATTATTTTGCTTTCCAAGCTTTTTTCAATAGCTCGCTTCCTTTTTAATTGGAATGTGATATATATATATGAATGTCAAAATCTTATGCAGGTTTGGATGAATGTGTTATTATGCATTGTTGTTTTATTATTTTAATTACATTAATGTAAACTATTGTATGAACCTTTGTTAAAATAACAACAGTATAGAAATACTCAAGGCTTGTGGTAGGTTAAGCTGATTCATAGTACTGACTTTATTTATCTATCAAATTCATATAGCCACCCATCTCATAAGAAGTGACTCTGGGTGGCATACAACAATCGGGTAAAACAATAAATACATAAAAACAATCACTACAAATATAAAGCAATCATTATTAAAATTAAAGTATACAAACGGCAAAGTATAGGAGAGAGAGGCTTGTATGAAAGGAAAGACATTAACACTTCTTGTAACTGGCTGTAAGAAAAAGAAAGGTGTCCTTGTATAAGCTGTTAATGGTATCCTACAGCTGGCTCATATTATTCAGGCAACAAGTTTTCATTTGAAAGCTTTAAAAGTAGAACAGTTGGAAGGAGTTCATAAGTAGATAAAAAAATAACTTTTTGTAGGAAAATAAGGTCCTTTGACCATATTGGCACCCTGCTTCTTAGCACAGTGTAGGAATAACGGACCAGTATTTTTTTTCTTATGAATAAATGCTAAGAAAATGCTACTATCCAGAAGCTATTGCTTTGTAAAAGCAGTGAATGATTTGTTCTCTTTAAAAAAAAACACCAAGTGTTGAACACATGAGGTGTTTGGGCAGTGCAAAACCAGAGTAACTTCTGTTGTGTTTTTCAAAATGCAGATTGGGTTTCGTAATGATTTTTGCAATACAGCTTAACCAAGTCAACCTGAGAAAATACGACTTCAGCAACAGAGTGGCCAATGCCTGGAATGCACTATCTGACTCTGTTGTTGCATCCCCAAACCCCCATAACTTTAACCTTAAACTGTCGACTGTTGACCTCACCCTATTCCTAAGATGTCTGTAAGGGGAGAACATAAGTGCACCAATGTGTCTACTGTCTCCATTTATTCGTCCCCATTTCCTGTGTTAAATAAATAAACAAACAAACAAACAAACAAACAAATAAATAAATCTTACAAGCTCTTTTGGCAGCTTATGAGCTACTTATAGGCACTCCAAATAAGTGTGTGAAAGAGACATCAGGGCTGTGCATAAAAGAATATCACAAAACTTACACAAAACCTGTGTAAGTTTTACTCAAAAGATTGAAAAAGATTTGAAGAGTTAGAAGGAGGTTCAGCTAAATGCACATGGAAAACACCTATGACCCTAAACCCTTATTCCTTGCTGACTACATGATATAAGTAGGGAAATGTTATAGTGGTTTTTGACCAGCATGTGTAGATATATATATAGATATACATCAGGTTCTGCACACAGTATAAAATTACAATTAAAAGACGTTAAAGTTAAAAAGGAAAGGAAAGGAGAACATTTTGAAGGGATGCTGAAAAATGTTGCAGGCAAAATTACCCTTCAAATGATCACATAGATCTGAGGATCTATCCATAATGATGGGCATACTGAATTCAGTGTTAGCATGTTTTATCCTGCCATAGACTTTATTTGGGAAATTTGCTTCGTCAATACCTTCAAAGTAGATTTTTATTCACTGTTCCTCTTCTCTGCCAAAACTCATAAAGTTACAGACAAGGATGTCTTCCCTTAAACCAAGATTTTTTTTGTTAAGTGGCATTGCCATGAGAGGGGTAAGTTTAGACTAGAGTGATGTTATTTCTCTACAAAGAAAATATATGTGCTCCTACTGCACACATGGTAACCTTTAAAAAAAAACCTGAAAAACCTTATCTGAAACTGACAAGGCTTTCCTCCATCCTTATCAATTACATAGGAGAAGGCTAGCGAAAGAAACAGCTGTAGCAGGAGCTAAATGTTGGATACATCATCCCTGTCCACCAAATTGTTTCCTTAATGGTGCAGGACAGAGGAGGGATCACCAGGTGTTCTACTTTCTATCTTCATTCTGCTATTGTTATAAAAGGGTTAAAGATAGAAGTTGTAGATGTCCATGATAAGTACCTATGGTATTATTTCCAATGGTTCTGGAAAGTGTTGTGCTATTTGATATAGACAATGTAGACAGTTTAATATTACGTTTTTGTCCCATTACTTGGCTATTTTTCATGCCTCTGTGCCCCTCTTTTTTGGTCCTATTTTGATGTTTGCGGATGTTTTAATAATTAAGCATCAAGCTATGTTTCTTGTTTCTTCAGTGGCATGTGTGCTTGCTCTGATCTGGATATAAGGATTGACTGGAATTGTGCTGAGTGTAAAATAAATCAGAAATTGCCTACAATGATTTTCCAACAGTAACAAACTACTTGCAGGATTTTGTCTAATAAATTACAAATAGGGATGGGCTCTCTTTTCATGATTACTTAGGAAAACACTGTTAACAGTCAACATATTTAGGTTAAGCATGTAGGAGAATTTGACTATGCATTGTAGTTCAAAGTAATGAATCAATATTTAAATAGGTAGTAACATACCTCAAATGAAATGTATATGTGTGCATGTTTGAATTATTGAGTAATAAATAAGAGCACCTTAAAATAGTGATCACATGAGAAAAAGAGGGGAAAAAGCTGGACTTTATGTCTTCCCCCCTCTTCCCTTAAACCCTTTCCTAACTTTTTTTAACAATGTGAAATACGTACATAAACATTATATAAGAACCATAATGTTTAGATATAATACATTTGTGAACACCCTTGCAAAAACATCAAAATAAATTCTGATCACAGCAAAAAGTAGCCAAACTATTGTTTATGACAGTCATAAAATTCACTATGATTTCCGGTACCACCATTATTACATAATTGCATCTCCTAGAGACAATTGGTAGGGCATGAATATAATATTAGCTATGGCTATATATGGCCATGTTAGGCATACCTAAGAATCAAGATCAATTTAAGTCCTGTAAAATGTTGCTTTAGCTCCTTATCTTCACAAGGTGTTTTGAACAATGGCTGATTATCTGCACGCTGGCTGAAAAATTCTGAGACAAATAGTAAATATAATCAATATATTAAAAAAATAAAAATAAAAGGGGGAAAATGCAATGAAAATTTATGATCTTAACATTCCTTCAGGGTCAGGCCATTTATCACGTTCTCTCACTCTGGTTTCAATTACACAGCTTTTGTGGAAGGAACTTATTTTAGCAGGTTCATTTGCCTCAGTAGGGAATATAGGACTTTGGCCTAATGCTTCACCTTTAGTGCAGGCCATTTGAGCTTTAGAACAAATACCAATCATCACTCTTTGGGAGAGAAAAAAATCTGCATCAGAGTGGCCTACTGGAATGGGATTTCTGTCAAGGTAAACGGTTGTCGGCAATGACTGTGGTAGAGTGGGTGATAAATCCCATTTTATTGCTGAAAAATTCCAGCCTCTCTCCATGCCTGACAGCTCCCCACCTTCTCATACACATTTGGGCAATTTCTGCACGATGTCCATCTGGTTCTTATTACCTCTCAACCTGCTTGTGTATGATCCAGGAAGAAAAAAAAGTGTAGGTCACCAACAGGGAAAAGAAACCAAGGTGAGAGGCAAGAAAGAGAAAAATGAGCAGAGAAGCTCCTACCTGCATTAGGCTATCATAAATAGGCAATGAAATACAGCGAACAAAAGTATATGGTCTAAATGCACAATATTAACAGCTTACTATTTATCTGACTCCTCCTAAAAAAGTGCATTTTCTTTTTATTAGAGCAATATAAGGGAAACCAATTCACGTATGCAAGCTTTTATTCACTGCCTCGGCATTCTCCAGAATATAAAATTGAGAGGATATGGGAGTGTGAGCTGAACCATTAAAGAATCATGTCCGTGAACTCTTGTGATAATTGGAACTTCAAAGTTGTCAATATTTGCGGCATTTATACTAGCATTTTCTTTCATGGAGAAACACAAAGGCATTCTTAAATGTATAAAAAGTCCATCTGCTTGCTTCATATGTTCAGGAAAATATGTATGCATAAGATTACACTGAACCGTAATAGGGAGTGTAACTTTTCTAACCACTATGATACAGGTAGTTGTTGACTTATGACCACAACTAAGCCCCAAATATCTGATATTAAGCAAGACAAGAAATATGTTTTGCCCCATTTTACAACTTCTCTTGCCACAATTGTCAAGTGAATCACTACAGTTATTGAGTAACTTTGCTTGTGAGAAAGTTGCAAAAGGTGATCACATGACCTTGGGACACTGCAACCATCATTAATACATTTTCTTTCTTTCTTTCTTTCTTTCTTTCTCTTCCTTCCTTCTTTCTCCTTCCTTCCTTCCTTCCTTTTCTTTTTTCTAAGATCAAGAAGCTACCATCATTTAAATAGAAGACACAAACTAATAGAAATCTCTTATTTTCTTCAATCTTCCGTTTATTTAACGTCTTGTAGTTATCTTTTCTATGTCACATCACTCAATACCCAGGTAAATGGCAAGATTAGGGATCTATACATGTAGAGTGGACATAACAATAGGAATAGCGCTATATTTAAATTTTCTATTACCTCAAGAATAACACCAAATAATATACTTTAAAATGCTATTAAAAAGAAGGCTTCCAAGTAGTCGCTTTAATGGAAGAATCAAGTTATATGACCCTACTTTATAAGTAATTTATGTGGTAACTAAGATTTAGGCAATGCTATATCTAAAAAGAAAGCTGACAACATCATTGTAGTGCTGAAGATATAAGTTTAAATTGAAATATCTATCTATCTATCTATCTATCTATCTATCTATCTATCTATCTATCTATCTATCTGTGTGTGTATATAAAGCCATTTACTAGCTGAATAAGCTGAATGTAAAAATATGTAAATATCTCATCAGTAATAAAAACATTTCAGCATCAGAAAAACTCAGCTTTAGAAAAACTTTGTTTAACTCTAAAGGATGCTCTACAATGGTTTAACTAAACAGATTAACCTAATCTTCTCAGATAGCCTTTAGGCCTGCTTAGTTAACAGCAACAGCACCAACAAAGCCTCACAGTATATCAGGAACACAGGCTGCCAAAAAGAAAGAAACTGTAATCAAACACTTCAAAAACCCTCAAACCAAAGCAACATCAACCTTCCCTGTTTAAGGTATTTGTGTAATGCCAGCCATTTGAAATCCTGTCTACCTAGCCCTTGTTTATTTCATTCCTTTAGGTGTCTTCTTTTTACCTTGCAGATTACATCCGAAATCCAACTGTTCCTTATAATTGCTGGTATGCAGCCTTACAGAAAGGCCCATTTATTTACGATTTTCTGTTCTTACTAAATCTGTGCCAACAGCACAGGGTGCTTTCTGGATTTTCTTCTTTGGAAAATATCGTAACAATGTTTCCAAATTCAATAAAAATATTTTATTGTGAAGATAAAATTGTACATATGTCTAGAGTAGAGCTGTCCAGGCAACCCCACGCTATATATCGAACAAAATACATTATTTTTTGGATTTTTAAACTACAAAGCCAAAGTCTACTTTGATATTTTCTTTAAATTACTATTAAATTTACTATTTTTAAAATAAGTTTCCTTTGAAAAGGAAGTAGTAAAAAAAAAATACTGATTTTTTAAACAAGTTTCTTCCTTTGCAGAATGATAAAATGTAAATACGTTTGCCAGGCAGAACTTAAAATGTCATAAGCAAAATGTAAATCAAGGATTTCATTAATTGCGGATAGCCAGTTTAAATTGTAGTTTTGTCCATAATGTCAATCTATGCATGTCTTATTAAAAACCTTTAAATTTATAATACCAGCTATTATTATAATTAATGAAAGCATTTTATAAATCAATATTCTTGATAAATTCATATCCAATTAAAGATATAATCTAAATAAAAATGATGCAATAAAGATATTTGGGAAAGTTTAAGAGGCAAATTTGCTTACTTTTTTATCATTTTTATCATTTTTGGAGGGCAGACGAGGAAGTAATGTTCATAGAAATTCACTTGCTATGTATTTAAAAGCACACATGATATCTGCCTGCCTGTCTGCCTATCGG
This sequence comes from Pseudoxenodon macrops, assembly GCA_032467955.1. Lineage (NCBI taxonomy): Eukaryota > Metazoa > Chordata > Lepidosauria > Squamata > Pseudoxenodontidae > Pseudoxenodon > Pseudoxenodon macrops. The sequence continues at coordinate 214,034 of JANHFT010001505.1, forward strand.
CTAATGCTGTTATAATTTTGCAAACTGATGCTTTGGAAACCTGTAAAAGATAGTTATAACAATTAAAAGTTAGAGTCAAAACATGTTAAGGAAAAACACAACTTAAATTTGTAGAACTTTTTAAATTCATTTTTTTTATTCCAGATAGTGGTAGCTGGAAGTTCATTACATGCATGCTCCCAAATTCACTAAGTATGAAAGTGTATATTCAAAAGCTTAAATGTATTCATTGCAAAGGCTGCAGAAATCCTCAGGAATGTTTTCAAGCAAGAGAAATATGTTCCTTATCTGCTATTCTAAGTACAGTTAATCCAGTTTATTCAAAAAATAACATGGGAGTAACTTGGGATGGGGGAACACCATCATCACCTACTCCCTTTTCTTCCAAGCTCCACGGTAATATTAAATTACATAAAGTTTTTTATGAGTTACTTTATAGTCCAACAAAAATCTCTCTTGAAGTGATAGAAGATAAAAAACAAAACGACAACTTACAGTGCTGTGCACTATCATCCAGACCAATCTACATTTAATAATTATTACTTGTTTATATATTAAACATTATTCAAGGCATAGCTAACCAAGTTATACCCAAAAAATTAAGCATAGCCATTGCAGTGACACAACACAGAAATGTTATTTTAATCCACTCAGATTTATTTCTGACATTTTCCTTTAACATTACATTGCCTTATTTAGAACTGTAAAAGTGACTTCTCCAGTCTCCCTTGACAAGAATGAATAATTTTGAAATCTTACATGGAAGGGGAAAAAAATAGATTTCCTATCATTCATTTAGAGATACACATTGTGTGCATGTTTCTGTATGTGTGTAAAACTTTACCTTTAAATTGTCCTGTTCATTCAGAAATGTTTTACCACCTGATGGATTTGACATTTGAAGACTGTCTAGGAGAGGAAGGAGAATAAAGTTTAGCTCTGAATGCATTTGAAAACCAATTTTAATCCATTAGTCATTTTAGCTACACTTTAAAGAAAAGAGAATCTCAAACTATTTATATATCCACACAAAATCTAATATAACAGAAGGTATAAAATGGTACAATTATGGTAAGTGAAATACTGAAACATACCAAGTTTATGTGTGTGTGCGCGCGCACATATAAAACCTCTTGTTGTCCCTTTTATTTTACACCTTGAGATCACAGAAAATTTTCCAAACCCTCATCGTTATACTTCTGTTTGTAAAACTTTACCTGATCTCATCAGTGTTTCAACCTTTCCATTTAATAAAAAAGTAACCTGTTTATTATACAGGTATCAGGGAAACAAAAATCTCCAATACTTTCGACAAGGACAGTTTAAAAAAAAAAGTTATTTAGGCAAATATGATATAAAAAAAACATTGGAGATTATAACCATTGTTTTCTCCCATAAAAAACTATTTGCATTTCTGTAGTACATTTCATTTTCACTGTGTCAGAGTTAATAGTGTTTGATAAAAATGCTTTCTTGCTCATTATAGATTGTATCCGTCAGGTAGTTTGATTGCCAACCTATTAATTATGGAATTTAGGAAGATTTAGTTGTAATAATTTCAGCAGATCCTCTCACCAAAGTTCTATAGATAATTAAATGGGCTTGCATAATTAACAGGGTTGCAAAATCAAGATTTCAATCTGATTTGAGCCAAATGGAAAGGAATGATACCACACCTACCACTTTATTATGATGTAAACCTGATTTCTGAACAGAAGGAAGCATAATTCATGTAAACAAATATATGACTGAGATCCATGCCCAAAGTCTGCTCTCATCTGCAGATATTTACATCCACAAAAACTCATTGTTCACTTCGATAAAATTATACAACAGTGACTTGTTAAAGAGTTTTTCCTCCTCATGCAATGACAAGTTGAAGGACTGCAGAATGCTTGAGGCAAAGCCAAAGGTGCTGAGGGAGACCAGGATTCAGGTAATTATTGCAAAATAATGGGTTAAAACAAGTAATCAGATATTTCACTCCAATTTATTCTGTTGGCACAAAAGGGATTTTATAAGGATATCCTGTTTGGAACATCATAACTGTACGATAAGCTTTGACAGCTGTAAGCTGGAAACTGTGTTGGCAAAAATTGGATAGCCTTTCACAGTAACAACACAATTACATTGGCTAAGAATCTCTGACAGCAGATAGGGCCATTCTCTCCAGCCCATGCCATTTAAACCTTACCGGTCATGTTACAAGCTTCAAGGAGGTGTGTTAAGAATATTCAAAGTCTTAGCTGTGCAACAAAGCTCTTTTGCTTCCTTTTCAAGCACCAATTCCCCGAGACTGAAAACAGCCCCTGCTTATTAAGAGGCAGAAGTCTTTTCTCTAGAGGACATACTAATTTCTGTGCAGCCATCACATGGTCTTGCAAGAATCCTGGTTTCTAAAAGCAGACATGATTTAAAGAGGCTAAGCACTATGGAAATTCCAAGGCTAAAAGCTGTTAGCTGTTTTTTGAGGTTTGAGCAAAGCAAAAAAAAGCTAACAAAACCGAAAGGGTGTGTGGAGGGAGGTGGTGGAAATAACACATCGAGATGGCTGCATACAAGAATAACAAATTAGCTGGTTCCACAATGCCACCCATTTGGCTTATAATGATTGAGTTTGGTGTAACTAACCACGGGGAGAGGAGGGAATCCATCTTCTAAGAATATTTCTCACTTAGCTTAGTTGTTGAAATCTCCTACTGTGGCTTCCTAGGGAATCAGGGAGTGTGATAAGAAATGTGTAGCAATTTTACAATTCTCTCACAATGCCACTGATTCCTGGTGTGGTATGTTTGCTTGTGTGTGTGTGTGGGGGGGGGGGAGAGATATGGAGGATAGAATCCAAACAAAGGATGTGTAAGCAATTTCATTTATTTTGATAAACCTCCTTCCTGCTCTAGAGCATTTTGCTGCCTTTGTCAAAGTGAATGACAACAATTTGGCCAACTCTCCCTAAGCCACACTCTACAGTGACAGGCAAATTATCAGAGGCCCTGCACTCCTTATTATCAGAGGAGAAGTCATCAGGAGGATGCGTGGAAGATCCCTCTCTCCTGTCACTATTTGTCAGTGGGACAAGGGCCACTGCTATGGGGAGCTGACAGGTAATTTCAACAATAACAATTACTCCTATTACTGGTGTCATAAATAATTCGCCCAAGGCATGACAATAGCAAAGCTTTATAATTCAATGCCATATAAATAAATGCCAGCAGGTAACAAGTAATTTAGCTCCAATCAAGCCATGGCCCTGGCAGTAATATTGTTATTGCAAGAAAATTGAAAATTGAAAAAAAAAATTCAATATGGTAATGAATTAAGAAAGGGTTCAAGGGCTGGAGAAAACCATGAGCTTAAAGCATGGTTTATTTTAATTGAGGTGGTCTTCATGATAACTTATTTTACTATTGCATACAATACATAAAATCATGGCTTAGCAGACTTCTGTTTGGAATGTAGATAAACATGAATACCACTTTCATTTCATATAATTAAATCATTATAAAGAATATTTGAAAAAGCAGCAAGGATCTGTGCACTTTCTAGTATGTGTCTCTGCTAGCAGTGGTGGTGTTTTATTTTAATTACTAATACTATCTAAATGTAAGTCACTGCTGGCTACAGTGCCAATAATTCATCCTTACTGAGCTGTGGATGAGCATAAAACATATATTTTACATTCAGGATATGATATTTTCCCCCCTGAGTTCTGATTTGATGAGAGTAACTGAAATTTATGTTTACTGTGAAGATACATAATAAAATGATGCTCTTTCTCTCAAGATCCCATCCTTTTCATAAGCAGGCCAATCCCCTCAGAGTGCCAATATTAAAACAGAGCAATATGACTTAGCCATGTTTACTCAGAACATCATCCACCCAGTTCCTCCTGCATAAGAGAACCTAAGCTTGCGCTGAAGGGAAGCCCAGCTTCATTACTGCATGTTGATCCAACCAATTTGCAATTTTACTCTTTGACCACTAAGACAATGTGGCATCAGTTTGACAGGAGTAAAAGAATTTGAAAATCTCTAATTAGAAGAGCTGTGGAGCAATTAACGCATGTCAAATTTCACTTCATCAAGTGCCACTCTAATTTTCTCACTAAAAATTAATGGACTTTTTTTGTATCGCATGTCCCCTCAAGGCAATGTTGATTCAAATCTGCTCAAGATGCAGTGTTGCACAGCTAAGCATCTTCTTGATTACAATCCGACACACTTCTAACTGCTTTCATTCTCACTGCCAGAGATACTTTGTCAACAGTCAAATTACGCCATGCTGATAACAATGCATAATGGTGTTCCTCAAAGGAGGCACTTGTCATGAAACTGTGTTTCATAAATTACAACATTTTCTTTTATAAGAAATAGCATTGCTTCAAAACAAACTTTTTATGCTTTCTATAGCAATTGTTCCATATGTTTGCTGTTTGAACCATTGACTTAATATTTAATGATACAAAAAAGGTAGCTGTTCAAAGAACAGAATAAAAAAAAAATCAAGAAGGATTTTATATTTTTCATTACCTCTCCAAGATAGATTAGATATAATACCCTGTAATTATACAAGTTTATTGAGGAAAAGATACAATTAATGCCTAGAACAAACTTCCCTGTTTTCTTGTGATGTCAGTGGCAAAGCTTCTCTAAACAAATGGTGCAATTTTTGGTTAAAAACTATAAACATAGTAGAAATACTTCTTTCAATAGACACCATGTAGATTCCAAAACAAATTTGTTAAACAGGAACATTTACCAGCTTTCACAAAAAGAAAACAAAACCCCAGATGTAACTGACAGACTGTTAGCATGGGTGTGTGTATGTGTACATATTAATATGGCAAGTTGAAAAAATAAATGGCTCAACTTTGTTTTTTAAAAAACAAGATATTTATGACTGAAATATAACTGAAGAAAAGATTTAGGAGGGTAATTCTATTCTTTGACCAAAACTGATTTGCAAAGTATTTAGAACATTTTCACAGTTATTTACCCCCCCACCCTCAAATTAAAACATGTGTGTCAAACCAATTAATATAGCAATTAATGCTATAATATACAGCTATGTTGCAAACATCAAACATTTTTTGCTTCTTGTAATTTTTAACTATTTTATATTTTTATTACAGATGCATCTAAGTTTTATAGTGCTGGAACTTAATTAACCTGAATGAAAGTAAACCACTAGATAAGAATTCACATTTTCCTCCCCCCTCAACCTTGCAAAATTAACAACATAGTGTGATTTTATTACATTGCTTTGCAATTCAATTCTGCTTGGGAAAATGTTCAAACATTTTCAGACTTCTGTGGAGTCACCTAGATTTTCTTTTGTCCCATTTCTGGCATAGTATATTCACAGAAAGCAGATCTCAACACAAACTGCTGAAGCATTTAAAACTTCCCGAGGGAAGGAGGGGTGGAACAGTATCATAAAAAGTTAAGCAATCAAGCTCATAAGAAACATTTCCTCTTGATTTGATTGGTTTACCATATGCTTTAAAAATTCTAAACTCCAGGATTACAGAAGAAATGCAATCAAAACTGCACATCAAAAGATGATATCAATAGAATACTACATGCATTTAAATAATAAGCATGTTTGCGAACTGCAAATAAAAGGGGAGCAGAATGCAAGGGGGGGGGAAGGGAAGATCACTGTGATGCAAACCAATTTTATCTTCAATATTTTGCTTTTGTTCTCAAAATGCTCAATAAACAATCCATAATGCATCCCTCATCAACCCCAAACCATGAGGGCTCGGCACTCAAAGAACAGGAAACATATTCAATTTTCCTAACAGAAGACAGTTCATTAAGCTGTGCCACATCAAATAAAACTTTAATTTCTCCAGCATCTGAGCTGCAATGAAAGCAATTGATGAAGATGAGCCATATGGTACTTCTATCAGCAAACACATATTGCTCATTCCCCAAAAGTTTTCTAATTCTGCTCCCCAGGCCTGTGTAATATAGATAATGTGCTCTGAGAGCAGTAAGCATGAGCTATCTGGTGTACACTTCTAATACTGTATTTAATGGGAAATAATGAATCATAAAAGCCTGCGGAAGATAGCTTTTGCTAACCTAAATCTCAGCTGTAATTTCATTGTTCTGTGCCTAAGATGCTGTTTGCCCTTTCCAAACAACAGCAACTGAACGTAATAATGCAGCCGCTTCAACCTGCAAAAGATCCTTCTTTAAACCAGGTTTCATTTAACTCTTTCAGCTCTCATAATAATAATAATAATGGAAGAGTGTGATTAATGCAAGAGGATTGCATACTATGAAAATATTATACACATATATTTATACACATACTTTTTTCATTTGTAGCTATGATTAATATTTTTAAACATTCCCACTCCTCAAAAAGTAGATAATTAGAAGGGGAAAAAAGGAACCCCATAGCAACTGATATTGCAAAAGCTAACATTTTTCTAACATAAACATACACTTTTGAAAAATGCCTGGATTTAAAAAAAAAAATCCAAAAGATGAATTTAAGCCCCTGAACAAATTAATTAAGTTAAAATGAAATGATACACTGTTTATTCAATGATCAGCAAAATTAATTTAAATTTTTAACTTAAAACCTAAACCCCGAGACTTAAATACAGAACTTGTCTCTCAGCTGGTCTGAAATTAAAATATGATACAGGTAAAGATTGAGAAGATAAGGATTCCTAAGCAAAATTCCACTTAAAATAATAAACTTAGCATGGCTCAAAAAACGCCTAGAGTTATGCTGAGGCTTCCTGAGAATTTTCTTTCAGAGATTTCCTGCAACATCCTTCTGCCAGCATTTCAGTCCTCTTAACTGAACCCAGGACCAGAGGCAAGGGCCTCTTTCACATTTGGAAAGACACCTTCATGGTTGAGCTTGGCGTTATCTGAACCTCAAACGGTTCAATTAGGAGGAGAGACTTTTAAAAGTTAGGGAATTGCCTCTTAAAAGCTTATTAAAATCAGCATGTTCCATGTCTGTTTTTGAATTAGCTTTACTGCCGTGATTGCCTTCATTAACACAGGCTGTTTTGGGCGCTGCTCTGTGAATGCTCAAGTGTCTGCTTCAACCCCCAGCTCCTTCCTACGCTCCCTCCTCATTCTCAGGAGTTGTCAACTTAGAGAGCCTGCAAAGCCCAGCATCCTTAATCCTTCCACAACAACATTGACCCACAAATGAAATCCGCACACCAAAGCAGCAGTCGATTGCAATAGCTTCAGAAAAAACGGGTAGGAATAAACTTGACATTCTCCAAAAAAAAGGAAAAAAAAAAGGAAAAGGAAAACCTTCTCAGCCCGCCCCATATATGTCTATGTCTCCATCTCTCTAGCACAGGGATGCTTTTTGTGAATCTTACAAACAAGGGTTGAAGGCAGGACAGAGGCAGGGCTGGATGAGTTACAATGACAATGGTGTATAGCAGTGTAAAACAAGTTGGTGGATAAAAAGGTGCTCTTTTTTTTTTGTTACCCTTTTATCAAAGCTGTTCATCTTCTAGCTGCAGGCAGCATTTCACTGGAATTGCAGATATTTCTTTTCTTGTCCAGGCGCCTTTGTTTGTGCATCTCATTTGCATCTATTTATCTCCAGCTGAGGGTGCTTTCTGCTCATTAAGGCCTCCCCTCCCATTATTTCCTAAGCCAGCTGCTGAGGAGGGATTTCACCTGTGGTGCTTGAGAAAGAGGGGTGGGGAAAAGGAGGGGGGTTAAAAAAAGAAAGAAATCCACGCACAAAACAACAACAAACTGCAAATTCTCCTGAAAGGGGAGAGAGGGAGGGGGGGAAAGGGAGGACTAAAAACAAACAAACAAGGAAATCTTCGGATTTTCTTCCCCTCCGGAATGGGCACCATTTGTGTTAAACAGCCTCTTGCCGTGATAAATGTCTCCTTGGGTCGGGGGTGAAAGTTGATCCGAAGGTCAGGCAGTAAAACAACAGGCAAAGCAGACGCCAACGCCGGTTCCTTAGCTAACGGTGGCGGTGCGAGCAGGTCTCGAACCCTTCTCCACCTCTAATAAAACAGGGTAAAAATCTGGAGTGGAGCAAGCAGGCCCCCCGAGGAAAGCTGCCCCGAAAAGCACCCATCGTATCGATATCATACCGGCAACAGGAAACAATCGGGGCAGCTCTCAGCCCAAACAAGGCGAGCTTCTATTGTTTCAAAGAGCCGGAGAATTAATCCCACTTATTTATTTAAGGCGTGTCAACTCGCTGCCTAAACCTGTTTCACTGTCAAAATGCATAAAACGTTTATGGCTCATAAAATAGAGTAATTCATTTCCATGTTCTTTGTGGTACTTTCCCCCCCCCCCCTTATT
>JANHFT010001505.1:222460-237857 GCA_032467955.1 Pseudoxenodon macrops
CCACCTTTTCTTATTCCCCCTCCATCCCTCCCTTCCCCGGGCAGAATGAGATAGATAGACCTTGGTTTGAAATGGGTTGCAGCCAAATGGATGGTTGCAAGAAACTACACCATATGAGGGGGAGGATGGCAAAATTATTGAATTGGCAAACTGAGCTCAGCACAAACAATAATAATAATAATAATAATAAAAAGAATAGAGTGACTGCTAAATCATCTCCACTTTAGATTCATGGAGACAGAGCCTTATGCCACTGGGTTTTTAGCCTGATTTCCAGTAAGGAGCTGCAAGGGCTATCAGAAAATGTAAACAAACAAACATCTAGGTAGAAATTTTCTCCTACAGTATTTTATTCAACCACTTTGTCCTACAGTAGTTACCCATCTGCTCTTCAACTGGATACTTCTCAATTTTTTGCAAACTGGATACTTCTCATTTTTTGCAGGTTATATTTCTAGCTATGTCAAAAAAGGTTTTTTTGAATTATCTTGAATTATCATTTAACTCGATTTTCAATGGAATCAGTTTGATTTTTCCATAGAATCATGCCAATTTGAAATGAATAAGTACCTATTTAAGGTTTCTTGTTTTCACCTTAAAGTATATACAAATATGTTTGGCAGCATTGACATAAAATAAGTACATCCAGTTCAGCCTACTCTTTAGCTTGTTTAAAATAAAGAAACAATTTGGAATAAACAAACACCATTTTGTTTAGCACTTCGTCCAAATTATTCATCATGATACTTTTAAGGCTTTCATTACATTATTTAGTTTTTGTTTTGCATGTGATATGAAAGTTTGCAGGCAAAAAAGTTTATTCACCTTTTTCCCTGATAAATTGTTTTAATAATTATTTTGAGTATAATTTAAGACAATATGAGTTCTAGTTTTAGGCATGAAAGCCGGCTGGGTGACTTTGGGCCATTTTGTTTAGCTCAATTCACCTCACAGGTTTGTTGTGGGGAAAATAGGAGGAGGAAAGAGTATGAGATGTAAAATAATAAAGGTGGGAGACAAATAATAAAGTTACAGTGATGGGTGAGAAGCAGATTACAGTTTTGTTGTCTCAAACAGTAAAACCCAGAACTGATTATCTGAGTGTGTAAACAGAGGACAAAAGTGTAAACAACTGATTTTCAGTGCAATTGTACCAATTTGAAATGAATAAGTAACAATTCATTTAAGTTTGCTTGCTTTCACCTTAAAGTATATACAAATAAGTTTGGTGGCATTGAGTAGGCTGCTTATTTAGCCTACTCGTTAGTTTAAAATTTAAAAAATGGAATAAGCAAACACCATTTTGTTTAGCACTTCATCCAAATTATTCCTCATGATAGTGTAAGGCTTTCATTACATTATTTACAGTTTTCCAAATCAACACTTCATTTCTGAATTCAAATTTTAGTCACTTTGCAGCTTTTGCCATTTGCAGGGTTAATTTATTTCAGCCCATATTATCTGAATTCAATCTTGATTCACAAAACATCTCAAACACTAAATATAAAATGTGCCGTGGTGCTCAAATCACAGATCGTATAGAGTTTGCATTTGTACACTGCATTTTTACCTTCTCCCTTATCAAGAGGATCTGTTTTTAAGAGAAAGCTATACATCTGAAATGCATTTGAAATTTATACTGTGATAAAGCTGCTTCTCTTTTTTTGAAGATGGCCTGAATAACTTTACTAAACTATTTTGGGTTTCATTTTCTGCTAACACAATGCACCCAAGATCCTGAACAGATTTCTTCTCCCAATCTCTTTGTATTTCTCATTTTTCTTTGCCTCTAATCTAATCACTAATTCCTTTACTTGGTCAAGAAGTTAAAAATGTTAAGTGCTAGCAGTGCCTCCTTCCTCCCCCTCATATCTGTCTCTGTTTATGGAACAGGCCCCGGTTTCCTCCTTTCCTTGTTCAGCTCCAGGTCTTCAGGTCAGGAGACTGTAAATACACATAGCACTGCCCCAACCCATAAATCTGAGCAAAGGGCAGGCATATATATTCAGATAAGCAATGTGGAGGGGAAAGAAAGAAAAGACAGAACAAATAGTGTCTGTGGAACAGCAAGCACTATTCTAGAAACAAAATTAAAATGCCAACAATCCCCTTTGTACAACAGAGGAAAACAACTCTTGTTACTGAACATTGGCTTCTAAAAGATGCTCTTGGAATGATCACCTTTTTCCCTCCCATGATTTATATACAAATCAGTAAAAAAATGCATTTTATTACCCTGGAGACAGTGAAAATAAACAAAGGCATTTCACTTACATTCTAGCATGCTGTTATGTTCTAGCGTTTCCATCTGCAACTGGAAGGTTTTGGCTTTCAGTTCCTCACCAATACAAAGGGAAATAAAAGAGGCACATACCCCCCCCCCCTTGCAAGATATATACATTTGCAAAGAATCAGGCTAAACAGTTATGAAATTGGTTTATCAATTTCCCCCCTCCCATTAATTATAATGGCATCAAATACGGTATATTTCACATGAATTTTAGCAACATTGTACCAGGGATCACTAGTACTGTCTCTCAAAATGCATGGAATCTAATGATTCCATTGCTGTGAAAAATCTGTGGGATACCTTTGACAACTTCTCCTACAGATACTGCATCCTGTAGGCTATCCCCATCCTTCATATTTCCAACAAGAAATATGCTTTCTTGTTAGGATTGAACTCAAATTATGGACAGTGAACTAGATTTGAATAAAAGCTGCAAACATTTTACAAATAAGAAATCTAACTATTAAGTAAAACTTATCTCTGTTACCATATGCTGTTGACTTTCTTGAGCAAAGAAAGAATGCGTAGTTTGCTCCTGCACAAATGTACAGAACTTCACAAAATCTTTTTTCTTTTTTAGTTTATGCTGACATTTCCTTATTCTGTGCTGAGGATCACTTCTCCAGTTCTCTGATGTGTAGTGTAAATGGGACCTGATGTTAGGGGGCTTTCTTTTTTCACTTTTATTCAGGTGAGGTGTAACATACTGCAGATGTACCAGTAACAGAAGCCCTGACACAGAGGGTCATTCTCTTCTTGAGTTGAAAACTTCAAGTACTTGACAAGCCTCTGCAAAAGCTATAGCAGAAAGAATAATTATTTTAAAATTATTCTAAGGCCAATTCCCTCTCTTTCTCTCGTGCTGTTGCATGAAATAAAAGTAAATCAACTGTCTTTAATGATGGCTGGCAGTGGCAGATAGTTGAATTAAGGTTTTTTTTAGATTGATTCACTGATTAGATTTAGAAAAGCTTTTTCATCCCATCTCTCTCACTTCATAATACTTCATGCAAAGTCAAATTCAACTGCTGGTTTTCTTAAAAGTATTTCACTCTGTTTAATCGGGTTTGCTCCCAGGAAATTAAGAGTTTTAGCTTAAAACTCTTTAAACTGGATTAACATGGATTAATATTTTAAATGAAATCCTGTTTTCTTTCTGTCATCAATTTAGATAGGGAATTTTTATTTCAGTAACTCAATAATCTGAGATAATTAGCTAATTTTAAAACTTCTGAAACTCTTGAACTCTTTAAACTGTTTGAAACTCCTAGGCTTAGATTTGTCCCAACTGTAACATTAATTACCTCTGATTAAAAGCTTAAAAGTTTGCTTAAATGCTATGGATAGCAAAATACCTAGAAGTGCAAACATAGACAATAGATAAGCATGGAAGATACATTTATAAGAAAGATCACATCAGGATCAACAAAGACAAGGGACAATAAAGGGTCTTGTGGCATCCTTCAGTCAAATAAAATGTATTACAGGTACTTGATTTATAACAGTTCATTTACTGACTGTTCAAAGTTACAACATCACTCAAAAAAGTGGCTTATGACCGTTTTTCACATTCACAAGCGTTACAGCATCCTCATGGTCATGTGATCAAAATTCAGATGCTTGGCAACTGACTCATATTTATGACTGCCGTAGTGTCCTGGGGTCATACCATTACTTTTTGCAATCTTCTAACAAGCAAAGTCAATGGGGAAGCCAGATTCATTTAAAAACTGTAGCAATTCACTTAACAACTGTGGCAAGGAAGGTCGTAAAATGGAACAAGACTCGGTTAATAAACGTATCACCTAGCAACGAATATTTGGGGCTCAATTCATTGCTCTCTTCACTTCTCTCCAGATTGCAAGACATTAACATTATTCCTCTTAACAATTTTCCAGATAAATGAAGGGGATCAGATGGAAAAAACCATGGCAAAGACTATGATGAAAAGATAACAGCAAGAGATAACAAGCAGTAGGATGGCCTTCTTCATTCACTCTCACAGTAATATGAATAGGCCAATTGGTTGAGACATCAAAACTGTTACAGGGAAACCTTGACTTAGAACTCCTTGTTTAGTGATCATTCAAAGTTACAATGGCATTGAGAAAAGTGTCTTATGACTGGTCCTTGCACTTACGACCATTGCAGCATTCCCAATAGTCACGTGATCAAAAAATCCAAGCCCTTGGCAATTAACACATGTTTATAATGGTTGCATTATCCTGGGGTCATTTGATCACCATTTGTGACCATCCCAGCCATTTCTGATGAGCAAAGTCAATGGGGGAAGATGGGTTTGCTTAAAGCTTTATGATTCACTTAACAACTGCAGTGATTTGCTTAACAACCATGGCCAAAAAAAGCTTGTAAAAAGCCATTTAACAGCCACTTTGGAAATTTTTATATCAGTTATGGTAATAAGTTGAGGACTGTATTCAATAATATCTGAAAGGTTACCATTTGCTCTTCCCGTTATAAGATTTTGCCCCAGCAAGTAAATTATAGTCAGACATATGCAAGTCTTTGTGAGAACATCCCTTAGGCCTTTTTGGATGTTGGATGTTGGGGTAAAGATATAGTGTTTGAGAAGGAAGAAATCATCGAGATCAGCACATCATGCAGGTGAACCAGTGGTGGTATTCAGTCGGTTCAGACCAGTTCATGCAAACCAGTAATGGTGACCTGCAAGAGGGTCAGCCCACCCACACTGGTGCTATGCCATCCTATTTAGTCACATTTTCTAAGGCGCACACATTCATGCAAGAGCAAAGTGCATGCGCGGAAAGCTGCACACATGCACAGGAGGTGCTCTGGCACATTTTCAGTGCGCAGTGAACCGGTGGTAAAATTATGTGAAACCCACCTCTGAGGTGAACCATTATTATATGAACTAAAATTGCTTCAGCCCTTATAGATATAAACTGTATGCATATAGCTCTCTAGACCTATAGCAACTATTACAAATAATCAGAGATACTACATTGGTAAAAAGTTCTGTTTGTAAACATCTAACTTAGCAAGTGACAGACGTTGGGTTTTTTAAAAAAACATGTACAATCCTCGAATTATGACCATTCATTTAATAACTGTTCAAAATTATAAAGGCACAGAAAAATTGACTTATGATAGGTCCTCCCACTTATGACTGTTGCAGCATTCCCGTGTTCGCATGATGAAAATTTGAGCACTTGGCAACTAGTATGTAATTATGACAGTTGCCGTGTCTTAGGAGTTCATTGGATCACCTTTTTCAGTCTTCTCAGGGGAATTCCAACAAGCAACATCAATGGGGAAAGACAGATTCGCTTAATTATATGATTCACTTATTAACCGTGGCAAAAAAAAACAACCTCATAAAATTGGACAAAATTCACTTAACGTCTGCACAGTGTAACAATGGAAGCTCCGATCTCCATCGTGGTGTGTGGACGTGGTTCTTGCATTGGCAGATAATTTGTTAACGTTTTTTAAAGGGAGTAACACTAATTGGTCTGTAGCTATCAGATTCCTCTGAAACTGCCATAAGGGATTTCAGTGAAATGTAGAAGTTACAAAACTTGACTGGATAGCCATAAAAATGTTCAGGGTTTATCAAACGCTCACTAAAACCTATCAGTACGATTTAAAAAGCCTGCACCTGGAGGGAGATCTGACTTGTGGGATATCTTTCCTTGTAAGATTATCACTGCTTCTTGACTGAAACCAGGCTTGAGAAAATACATTGAGGAATCACTTTATTTTGTGACATTTCAGCTTTCAAGGCTGCTCAGACCTGAGAAGCAGAGAGGTTTTAAGCTGATTCTTAAAATCTCTTAGAAAGTATTTTCTCTAAGAAAGTAAGTTTCACAAAGGCCTGGTTTCCCAAATCTCCTGGCAAGATGGAAAAATCCTGTTTACGCCCACGGATGTCTGTTACAAAGAATGCTTTCCACAGTTAAATCCGACTTTGTCCTCTGAACCTCAATGGCTGTTCCTCTGGAAAAGAGTGCTGTTCTCATTTTTAGCCAGACCAAGGGACATAAAATCCCAAGTCATAAATCCGCATGTTATCCCAAACTGCTGGATTTTCCATCTGCAATTTTGGAAAACAGAGAGTAAAAAAGATTTACACTACTTCATAGAGCCATAATCTCCCAGCTCCCCTTGATTCCATACTGAAGGGCATCTTCACATCATTGATTTGGAAACAGATCTTTTGAAAGCATTCTGTTGCTAATCCTAAACTTCACACTTTCTCATGACATAAAGCCTTTTTGGAAGATTAATTGTATCAGGGCATTTCCAGCAGACCATGTGTATGTGATCTCATACACTACTATTTTGCTGCTAGTATGACGACAATAGTTCAGAATCTGAGATGCTTAGGTTCAAATTCACTCAAACCATAGAATCTTACATGTTATCTCTTCATCCAGTCTAGTCCATGGAATTGTTGTGAAGGGAATGATTAGTGGAAGGAGCATTGAATGACCCACCTTGAGCTCCTGTAAGAAATCTCACCAATAAGTAAGTAGTAAAACTAACACAAACTGTACTTACATATAGCACAATCTGTGCAGCCATATTGCACACTTTTTTAATGCCTAACTATATCTTCTCGGATATATGAATGCGCACTGTCTGAAAAGAGCATGTAAACCAATGGATAATAAAGCCATGTAAATCCTCCAAAACAGATGTTTTGCAATGTGCACAAATATGAATAAACCATTTGTCTTCAATTCATTAAAACAGCCATGTCTTATTCCAGGGTTAGGCAACTGCTTAGGAAGCTGCTTCCAGACTGTTTCTGTATGCCTGTTATGCATGGCATCTTTCTTTGTTTCTTCTCTGAGTCCTGAATGAAAATGTTCTAGGAGCTATACTCCAAGAAATTTCAAAAGCAAATTTGCAATGTAATGCTGACAAACTGGAATTAATTAGCAAAAGCTGAAGGTTTTTGTGTGTGTGTCAGGTATGTCCACCATCAATGGATTGTACTGACTCTTTTCTAAGATATCTGTGACATTCACATCAACTTTATAGAATATATAAATATATCCTTATAATAATGAGATATCGTCTTTTGCTTTTACTAGCTTATATTAATGCAGAAAGGTCCAGATCCACTTTGGTTTTGTCTCTTTTTGGTATTAAAAGCCGGTATTCACTAAAGTGTTCACAACTTCCATTTGATAAGATGAATTCTGATCTACAAAATATTGTGCTACAATAAATACCGGTATTCAGTCTTTTAAGTGTCATAAAATTGGATTACTGCTGTATCCTTGTAGAATTCAGACTCAGTTATAATATAATATATATAATAATAGAGTTGGAAGGTACCTTGGAGGTCTTCTAGTCCAGCCCAACTGCTTAGGCAAGAAACCCTACACCACTTCAGACAAATGGTTATCCAACATCTTCTTAAAAACTTCCATTGTTGCAGTATTCACAACTTCTGGAGGCAAATTGTTCCACTGATTAATTGTTCTGTCAGGAAATTTCTCCTTTGTTCTAAGTTGCTTCTTTCCTTGATTAGTTTCCACCTATTGCTTCTTGTTCTACCCTCAGGTGCTTTGGACAATAGTTTGACTCCCTTTTCTTTGTGGCAGCCGCTGAGATATTGGAACACTGCTATCATGTCTCCCCTAGTCCTTCTTTTCATTAAACTAGACATATCCAGTTTCTGCAACTGTCCTTCACATACGTATGTTTTAGCTTCCAGTCCCTTAATCATCTTTGTTGCTCTTCTCTGTACTCTTTCTAGAGTATCAACATCTTTTTTACATCATGGCGACCAAAACTGAATGCAGTATTCCAAGTGTGGCCTTACCAAGTCATTATAAAGTGGTATTAACACTTCATGTGATCTTAATTCTATCCCTCTGTTTATGTAGCCTAGAACTGTATTGGCTTTTTTGGCAGCTGCTGCTGCACACTGCTGGCTCATATTTAAATGACTGTCCACTAGGATTCCAAGATCCCTCTCACAGTTACTACTATTCAGCAAGGTACCACATATACTGTATCTGTGCATTTTGGTTTTTTTTGCCTAAATGTAGAACCTTACTTTTTTTCACCATTGACTTTCATTTTGTTAGATAGCTCCCAATGTTCAAGTCTGTTAAGATCCTTCTGTATCTTAAGCCTATCTTCTGGAGTGTTGGCTATTCCTGCTAGCTTGGTGTCATCTGCAAATTTGATGAGCTCCCTTCGTCCAAATCATTGATGAAGATGTTAAAGAGTACTGGGCATAAAACAGAGCCTTGGGGTACCCTACTGCATACTTTCCTCCATGTAGATGCAATTTCATCAAGGACTACATGTTGAATGTGGTTGGTCAGCCAGTTATGAATCCATCTGGTGGTGATGTTGTTTAACCCAAATTTTTCTATTTTATCTAGTAGTAGGTTATGGTCTACTTTATCAAATGCCTTATTGGATTCAAAAATAAGGTGTAGGTTTGTCCCCTAGCGCATCCCCACCATCTGTTTCCAGCCAACAGGAGCTTGCCAAGATGTTTTGAGAACTCTGAGATGTTTGCGGATAATCCACATATATCTCAGGGCGCCTGGCCATGAGATACTGGTACAAACAGGATGCAGCTTCTCTGCTCCTTCTCACCTGTCATTTCCCCCTCCCATTTTCCTATCACATACACATAAAGCTTTATTGCCCTTTCATCTTTCATTCTTCCCCCTTCTTCTTTTTATGGCTGGATATCTATGAGCCCCCCTAAGCCAAGCCAGGTAGATCTGACACCTTCACAAAAACACTGTCCCACTTGGTACGGCACTACCCCAATTGCTCTTTCTAGAACTCTGAGGTACTCTTAGAAAAACTATGTTCTTGGACAATTGGTATAGAGATTGGAACTCTGGAGAAAATATTAGATTATAGCGTGCTAGTTGAGAAAGAACTATGGCCAATTCAATTTGGATATGATTATTTTTATTATAATTTGCTGTATATGGCTCAGAAAGCTATTCTCAGTAGTCATTCTACACTGACATTGGTGAAATTAATATTTTTTCCTTTCTATTTTTTGATACAAAATGCTTATACCTCATTTAGTGAATGTAATTTATATTACTTTTCTCTCCTATTCTCACTCATTATATCTTCTATTTTTAATATTTACTACAATTCTCTTACTAAATTCTTTAAGGAAATCAATGGCACATTCTGACTCATGTGATTGTAACTTTGCAAAACTCTTGACAATCTGGACCATTACATTAAACAAAAGCATCAACATTTTTTATGAATGCCCTTTGTTCAAAAACTTGATTACAATATTTATTCTTCTCTACTTCAAAAGAACAGGGTGATCAGGGGAACAGAGATAGCTATGAAAATAATGAAGTGCTTTGTTAAGTTAACTCAGGCAGAAAGATTATATCAGACAATACATTCATTTGTCTGGTGTAATCAGACTCTTTCTGAAGCTATGGGTTATGACATTGAACCAAATCTTTATGTCTGTGCACATACTAATGTATGTACAATTTATCTGTTATATTGTACCTTTAATTTCAAATAGAAATAACCATATGGTGTTTTATTGGTAGAGTTATTTGTAGTAGATAAATATAGAAGATAGTATGTCTACTATAGTATATGAGTGGCTCGATGGCTCAATGATTAAGAAGCTGGGTCTGTTGGCTGGAAAATCATTAGCTCAGGTTTGAGACCTAAGCTCCCTTCAATAGAGTGAGTCCTGCCCCAGCTCCTGATCACCAAACAATTCTAAAACATGCAAATGATTTACAAGTTGACAGAGAGTAGATTAATGGGTACCATTTTGGTGGGAAGGTAGCAGTGTTCTGTGCACCTTGGCAGATAGTCATATTAGACACATGACCAAAGAAATATCTGCAAACAATGGTGGTTCCCTTGGCTAAGAAATTGGAGATGAGACCATCCCCTAGAATCAACGTGACTTAGACAGGGGAAACCTTTACCTTTACATCTACTATATAAATATAGTAGACACTAAATCACAGCTTAATAATGCCCTCTTCAGTAATATGTTAATAACTTCTGGAGGTTTCTGGGATGACATTTGAGGCTTTTTGTGGAAAGGTGGGTCATGTAGCCCCAGAACCACTGATTGTAAAACTTTGGGTTGGAAGGATCCTGATAATTTAGAATACCTAGATCCCTCTCCTTGTTTCACCAGTTTATACTGGCTTTGATCAGGAGACTGTGAGATTCTAAAATAGATAAATAGATAAGTAGATCTATCAGTGTGTGAGGTTTCTCCCCCTGTATTAACCCTACTAAACCTACAGACTGAGAGTGTGCTCATCTACTTCTTTCAGGTAGTTGCCAGATACTTCATAATGCTGCCTTCTTTAAATGTCACTGGATTTCTTGACAGAAAAACCTTCCTTGTTGTGGATGTTTGTTTTTTTTTGTACCTTGTATAAATGCACTGAAGCAGCTCAATAAAGCTTTGGGGATCCGTCACAAGTGTGTGACATTCTTGCTTCTGGTTAGCATTCAATATAAGCATTGCATGAAGCAAACTCTTCTTCCTGTCCCTGGTTTCAATAGGTTCGTTTTTTTCAGCAGAGAGTGGTATTTTCCCATTCTTTGTATCATTCAGTTCTTCTGGTATTCAGCTGCCTATTGAGCGTGATTTGCTTCCCCATACTTTATATACTGCTCTTCAATGGACCTACATATATGTTGTATAGATGTGTGAGAAGGAAAAAAGTAGTACATGAAGTCACATGAAGATATGATCCACATTTTTGCCTATGCTGTATTTTTTATTTCTCTGGTGAAAAAAGAAATGGGACAATCTGTAGCTGAATCTTTCCACTGTTTGTAAAAACCACTTACCGTAATGCTAGAATCCAAAGATAACTTCATGAATTCTGATATACAAAAAAGAGACTATGCAAGTCTATGCATAATGTGTCAGCAAAGAGAAAGAAACTATGTGGAAAAGTCAAGCTTGAAATTTTGATGACATCCCAGAAAGCATTTTTTCTTCTTCTCAAGTCCTTAATTTGTGGGATATACTACTAGAGAGGCATCTAAAGTATCTTGATGCCTACTTTATTGTCTTTCCCGCACTGGGAAAAGTTGGATTTATTCCTTCAGGCTTTTTAATATTGACTCTCTATTCATGCTGCAGTGGAGACTTTTAATTAATGCTTTTGGATCCACTGCTTAGTGTCAGCTTTAAGTGATTGTTCAACTTACCGTTTTACTCTGAGTGTGTGCTTGTATGTGTGCAAATGTGAAGATCTTTTTTTTTCAAAAAGATTTTGTTTATGCTGTTTTTAATGTAATCCTTTTATGCACTTATTTTTTTCAAGCCACTTATATATATATAAATTTGTGCTCATTAGACCTTTGTGTTGTAATGTATGTATGTAATGTAAATCACTGTTTTTATGTTATCAAACATCTGTAAGATCAAAACATAGTTTTGGTTATTTTACCTTGTGTTAATTATTTTCAGAGAGATGTACAAAGAGGTTCTATTTCTTAGTGGGCAAGTTACTCCATTCCAAATTCTCCAAAAATACCCATTTTCATAACATAGGTCTTTTAATTTTCTGTAAATTCCTTAAAAATATAGATTTATTTTCATTTGAGGCATACATGCCTAATATCATAATCTTACTTTCATTCAAATTAATTTTAGCCCCTACATATCATCAATGATCATCATTCATTATAAGTTTAGATTGTAACTATGGATTTATGTATAATACAACTCTAATTTTTTGTTTGTCCCTGCTGAAATAAATTCTTGTTCTAAATTTTTATAAATCCAATATTTTAATCATTTTTTTCATTTGTGTTTCATGTTGGCAAATTGCATTTTTAAATTTTTTAATACCCTTATTAGAATTTTAAACAAGAAATATAAAAATTAACAGAAATTAATATTTAAAGTAAAAGAAAAGAAACAAATGGTTCCTGTAGTCTGCAATTTTTCTGGAAATCCGTCCATACACCTGCACCAATTGAAGGGATGCATTGCAGACTACAGGAACCATCTGTGCTTCAGTTTGAGATGCAAACATCATCTGTCTCCAGTCAACAACACAGTCCTTTGAACACTTCCAAGAAGGCACCACACTCATTTGCACTACACAGGTGACCCTGACAACAGAGATAAACCTCCAGGTGGCCTCAATGACTCTCTAAAATAATACAAATGACCAGCTGTTTTCAAGTAGTATGAATCCTTCCATTCCCCACCATCCAGTCAGAGCTGAAGAAGCATCTTGGATGAGAAATGAAAAGTCTCCAAAGAAAAAAACAAGAAAGCCCAATTGCCTTTTGAAAAAGCACCTTTAGGATACTGTATACATTCTTTCTATGTTCTTTTGTCTCATGTCTCCCCTCCCACTATTTCTGGAATGTGCTCTCTCCTTCCACAAAAACTATTGCTTCACTGTAGTCCATCACATCAATTCCCTCTCTGTCTCTCCACCATCTCTCACAATTTTCCTCTACATTATAGAATCAGTTATTGTAAGTACCTCATCTGTCAGGAAAGGCACATGGTAAATCTTCCAATCAGATTTCTTTATTGTTCCATGCCCAAAGATAAAATCTTGCCAAACTGAAGCAGCCTATCATCTACGTCAAACATGTATTCTATTAGGGAGGGCTGTCATCACTCTCTTTCTCTCATACAAATCATCTGAACTCCTCTGAACGCCTCTTACTCCTCTGGAATGTACTCCCTTGCACCTGGCAATCTGGCCCACCATATTCCATCACATCATCTCCTTTATGTAACAAGGCAAATTTTCATATGGAAATAATATCCTTTGTAGTAATAGTCTAGAAATCTGTACTAAGCAATTATGAAATATATATTTATATTTTCAGGATAGTTTAAAATGATTGTATAATGTTTAAAATCAAGTTAATGTTTTATTATTTTCCTTTTTTTATTTCACCAAGGTTGTTACATGTAAGTTTTTACATTTATCTGTAGTTACTAAAGAAAGTATGGGTTTGATCCCATTTTCTTTAGGCACCCAAAATTAGCAGCATAACTGATATCTCCAATGTATTTTGAATTGCCTGTTAATTTATGATTGATTGATTGATTTACTGCAGTTTATATGCCATTTCAATCCAGTGGGACTCAGATCAGCTTATATTTCCTTCTTATAGTAAGAAGATTAAAATAGAAGAAAAATGTGACAAAAGAACATCTGTCAATAACAAAAAACAAAAAAACAAATGTGGAGAAGCTATTGCCACTAGGAACAATAAACATCCAAACACAATCTAGGGTAGAGGCTCTCAACTCATCCCAACTTCCCTCATAGGCTCTCTTAAAAGTCAATTTTTACATTTTTTAAATTCAACAAATTAGTGCTAGTCTGATCTTATGAGCTAAAGTATCCCAAAGAAGATGAAGGGTAATTAGAGGTTCTGGCCCTGGGTCAAACCATTTCAGGTATTATTAAGAGTGAATAGTGGGAAAAATAGAAGAACAGTTTTTTTAGAAAGGGAAAGAAATGGAAGAAAGAGACTAAAATTAGAACGATGGCAAGAAAAGCAGATACAAAAGTCTGTATGAAAAAGTGTTAGAAGAGAGATTAATCTCACGAAAGAATGAATAGAAATTAAACTATAATTATATGCACACTTCCTAAAATAGAATGAAAAGAAATATTTAGTGCCACAAAAGTGTGTAGAGTTATACTAATGGAAATATGAAGTGTTGAAATAAAATGGATGTAGATGAGGAAAAATGCATGAATTTAACTTCCTAAATATTTTTTGTAGGATCTGCAACATTATTCTGGGACATGTATATTTGCCTTCATTTGTAAGTATCTTTTATTTATTTATAAAATAGAATTGGCTTATCTGCTCATGTTTCCAGTATGGAAAAACTGATTTCATCACAACTTTGTAACTCTAAAAGTACAAATTTCTCACCTAGAGAATGAGACATGTCCCTTGTAAGCCTCTTTTTCTGCCCAAAGTACAGTTGTGGGCATGTATACATTTAATTTAAGCAAACGTAAATTAACTAAAAATAAGGTAATATACTGCTACAAAAATAATTGAGGATAATTGAGATGGTATTTCTGTGGAAGCTCATAAGAAGCCAGTTTGTGGTTTAATGATCCACCAGGTAAAAAACTAAAGCTCATTTATTATTTATAGATGGAAAACTACATCATTGTATATAAAGGTAGCATTTCATCGGCGAGATGTTCATTACCACATTTAACCAAACAGTTACGCAAACAGTTATGCATCTATCACTGTACAATTTGGTGTAAAGTAGAAGATGGCTGTGAGAGCTGCAAAAATTTGGGATTATTGCTGAGCAGAATATTGCACAGAGCGATTTGCATTCCGATCAGCAATTTGTCTGCAAATTCAGACTTCTTGTCACCTGGCAGTAGCTTCTCTGGATCATAGCCATAAACCGAATTATCACGTTACTATATTCACGGCTACTTAGGAGAGCACATTTCACTGTGTGCATAGTCAGTAACTGTTTGAATAACTCTATATCAAACAGCTTAAAGATTTTGCATTCTTGGGTTTATATAGAGCCACATACACACCATTTTGGATATATATATATTTTAAAGAAACCCTCTGAAACATGCTGAGCAACTGTAGCACAATAGTTACATTCTGTCATGCTGTAGGCACGTACATCATCATGGATATTTAAGATGAAATAATTATTAGAATAAGATGAATATATTTTACTGTTTGACATGAAGAATGAGATCCTCCTGAAGGATTAAGTATATAATTTGTGAGTTTTTCTAAATTTATCATGGTAAGTAACTCTGTTTTCAGTATAGCTGCACATGTTAACAATGACCCTATTGAAAAATTGCCTTGGCTGACTGCATTTTGCTTGCTCTGCAAACATCCAAAATGGACTATTGTATTTATTTATATAGCTGCCCATCTCATTAAAAATGACACTGAATGTATATAGCACAACTATTAAAAGCTTTTTTAAAAATAATAATAAGATTTAGATATTTTTATTTATTTAGCACATTATGTATTTTTGATAGATGGATAGAAGATAGATAGATAGATAGATAGAGAGAGAGAGAGAGAGAGAGAGAGAGAGAGAGAGAGAGAGAGAGA
>JANHFT010001505.1:237957-250911 GCA_032467955.1 Pseudoxenodon macrops
CAAGTATTTTGTTATTCTGTGTTGATTTCATAACCTTCTCACATGCTATAACAATTTCCCAACAGTATAATGTGTTGTACAAAATGGCTCTATCTTTGCTCACTTTTACAAGAATAATTCAGGTTTATTTCTCACACACCCATTAGTTGAAAGTTCAAGATCCTGCCCTCACACCCACAAATCTGTCACATGGTCCAATCTCTCTCTGCCATGCTCCCACCTCATTCCAGTTTGGTGTGAAGACAAAGGATGACCTTGACTTAATAGAAAGAATGTAAACATGACCACATATCTCCAACTCCACATGATGCCCCCTCCCATTTACCCACAACAGAAAAATGCATAGTAAAATAACTGAAAGTGTGGCAGGCCAAAATGCAGGCCTGACAGGAGCTAAGTTGACTATAGGTGTTGAGTATGGTGGAACTCATTTGGAAAGTCTCATCAGAGACTCAGATTTGTGCTTCATTTAGATAAATGGAACATGGAATGAATAATTAGAAGTGGCAATTAGGGGCCTAGTACTTTACAAATAATTTCACTTTAGTGTTTTAAGTAGGGACAAAGTGGACTGTGTCCATGCATGCATTTTTAAACTTTCAAATGAAAACCTGATGTGAAATTTTAAACTCTTGAAGTAAGAAAAATCATTGTGGAAAATTAGTACACTTGAGAAAGTCTACAGATGCTTCTCATACAGATAATGCATTGAAAACATCTTTAAATATAAAATGGGATTAGGATTTCTTCCCTAAACCAGTTCAACCAAGGGTTACTTTTAAGAAAGTACTCTTTCTCTTATTAATAGCATCCACCATAAAGTTGTTTTGATCCTTTTATTACATAATACTAATTAAAAATGCCCGGCAAAAGCTAATATTGAGCTAATGAAAGACTAATAAAACGAATTTCCAAATAGCATAGTTCTGTAATCAATTATCAATTTTTTCCTTCCTTTTTCTTAAAAGGCACATTCATTCAAAAGAATAAGATGGAGTCATCTGGCTATAAGCAAACTGAATCTCTAAATGTTAATCAGACCCAGATTTATCACTTCTATAGTAAAGGGTTTAATGAGGTGCAAATCTAAATACAAAGCATCACTCTGGGCAGGTCTGTAGATTGAACGATTTGTTATTCTAAAACCAGCATCTGTAATATATAAAATTCCTGTGACTTTCCATATGCCAGTTTCTGAAGGATATTCCAGAAGATGGAAAATGAAACTTGGGTGCATAGTATAAATCTGGTGAAGATTTCTCTACACTTACCTATGGTTCTCCATGGACAGATTAATATAACTAGTCCTGAAATTAAATTATAATTACTTTTGTTGAATATATTCTTAAAGCAGTTGCTGATCAAAAGTTCAGTTCAATTCAAATTAGATTTTATGTATGTATGTATGTATGTATGTATTTCTATAGCTATTCAACTCAACCAATGATTCTATGTGGTTTACAATTCCAAAAATTTAAAAACAATTGAAAAGCATTTTAAAAACAATAAAAATATCCAAAATAAATATGCACAGCAGGCAAGATATTAGTTAACAGTAAAACCAAAAAACGAGGCCCTTAACACATTCAGCATCACAAGGTTTGGAGCACACCCACATTTTTAAAGCCTTATGAAAAGCCAACAGGGTTGAGGCCATTCTAATCTCAGAGGGGAAGATATTCCACAGAGCAGGGGTACTGCAGACAAAGTCCATCTTCTAGTCCCTGCCACTAACATTCTTCGGTTGACAGGTTCTCAGCATCCTTCATCTGCCAGATCAAATGCTTTTAAGCTGATATTTCTATACTTCTAATCTATTTACCAAAAAAACCTGTCTTTTTTAGCTTTTACCAGTTTTATGTATAGATTGACCCATGAATGTACCAAGACATTGGTGTAGTAGTTAAAGGTGCTGGATCAGAAGCTGGGAGACAGTGAATTCTAGTCCTATTGTAGGCTTAAAAGACAGCTGGATGACTTTGAACCAGTCATTTTCTCTCAGATTTATATAGAAGACACTGCAAGGCACTTCCAGAAATACTTCTTAAAAAAACCCTGCATCAACGTGTTTGGAAAGTTAGGAGTGACTCAATGGGCTAGAACAGCAACTGTGAAGCTTTTAATACTTGCCTTTCTTAAATGTATTCATATTTTAATACAATTTCCCTTTGAAGAATGATATCTTAAAACAGTACAGTATATTTTAATGCACAAATTAAAATGAATAATATAATAAAAATAACTATGAAATTAAAAATATTTAACCTTTTTTCCCATACTTAGACTCAAACAATAAGGTCTAGATGAAGCAATAAATTGAACCGATGTCCCAATTAGCATCTTCAAATCATAGGGACAAGGAGAGTCCAAGGGTAAAAAAGTTCATTTCAGGTAACTCCCAGATGACAATTTATCACTAGTGTAAAATCAGCAAAAACTACTCTGAAATGCAGAGTTCTTAGTGTTCTCTGAGCTTGGTGTTTGCTTGCTGATGTTTCATTAGCCAACTAGGTAATATCAGGGGTGAAATACTGCTGGTGCTACCTGGTTCCCTGGAACCGGTAGTAATAAATGCTTCCGAGAACAGGTAGTAAAAATGCTTTTAAAAAGTAAAAAAAAAAAGATTCCCAGTGGCACATCTGATTGTCACAGCTGATGAACCTTTTAAAAACTTTTTAAAAAGCATTTTTATTACCTATTTGCCCAACTGGAATAAAGTAAAAAAAAGCTTAAAAAAGTAAAAATAAAAGTGCCGATTGTCAGCTGTCTTTGACAATCAGCTGTCAGGGGGAAATGTTGGAACCCTTTTTAAAAAACTTTTTTAAACCATTTTTTTAAAACTAACTATTCACCCTGTGAGGTTCATTCTTATTGCAGGGGCCATTTTGTGTGAAGTCCAGCTGCTTCTGCACTGTGTGTGAATCAGTTGGGTAGGAGTCAGTTGTGTAGCCTTTGTGTTATTTTTGTGCATAGAGTGATAGTTGGGTTTTGAGCTCACCCGATCACATGACCACCAAGCCACACCCACCAAGCCACGCCAACAGAATCGGTAGGGAAAACTTTAGATATTCATCATCTTTCATAGTTGGGCAATGAAATGTCTGCAAGCAAACAATCAAGCTCAGAGAGCACCAGGGACTCCCCAGTTCAACCGTGAGACACAGGTATTCCCTTTTATTGGAACTAGTCTGAAGATATTAGTTGATCATCGGATCGATAATTCAGAAATGGTTGGTTTACTCAGGAAATATGAAAATGATTGCAGAGGAAGACTTCATGGATTGTATTCTAATTGAAATGCCTTTCACTCTCTATTTAGAAATCAACTTATTCAATTTATTGTGAGTTTTAGTAATGTTCAGGAATGTTGAGTTACTTTAATGAGCAGAAAAAAGCTCTTTTGCTCAAAGTATGTCTTAAACATTTCTATTTTATTTTTGAAGCATTCATGGTTCAAAGTGCATTTTTGCACACACAGGTAACAATGAATTACAGTACATAAATAAGATAATCAAGTAGAATGTGTTCTTGGATCCAGAGAATCTGAGGACTTGTATTACTTTTTTGAAATTCCAGACACAAAAACTCAGAAATGAATCTTAATAATTTAAATTCTTTAAAAAAAATATCATTGACATTTCAAGCCTCAAAGACTATGGCTTCCAAAATATAAAATTCGAAAGGGAAGATCAGGAAAATATCTGAAAGCAAGATAATGTTCGCAAATTAATGCTCAAACATTTCCCGATCTAATTTCCTCACAACAATGTTTGATATTTTGACAATCTGAGGTCAGAAGCAGCATTTTGGTAATGTGGAGGCACAAACTGTAATAAAGTACAGAATACAGGTAGTCCTAGACTTACAACAGTTCATTTAGTGACTGTTCAAAGTTACAACGGCACTGAAAAATGTGACTTATGACCACTTTTCATAATTACTACCAGTGGTGAAACTACTACTGGTTCTGTGGGTGTGGCTTGGTGGGCATGGTAGGGGAAGGATACTGCAAAATCTCCATTCCCACCTTACTCCTGGGGTATGGATACTGCAAAATCTCCATTCTCACTCCACTCTGGGGCCAGCCAATGGTGGTATTTGCCAGTTTTCTGAACTACTTAAAATTTCCACTACCGGTTCTTCAAACTACCGAACATTTCTGCTACCGGTTCTCCAGAACCTGTGAAAACCTTTTGGATTTCACCCCTTATTACGAACCTCTTCAGCATCCCCATTTTCATGTGATCAAAATTCAGTTGTTTGACAAGTACAGTAGTTCATATTTATCAACTATGCTGTGTCCCAGCATCATGTGATTGTCTTTTGCAACTTTCTGACAAGCAAAGTCAATGGGGAAGCCAGATTCACTTAACAACCAGGTTGCTAACTTAACAACTGTTGTGATTCACTTAACAACTGTGGCAAGAAAAGTTGTAAAATGGGTCCGAACCCACTTAACAAATGACTCACTTAACAATAAAACGTTTCGGCTCAATTGTGGTTGTAAATTGATGATTACCTGTATATTATACTTTCAGTGAAGAGGTTGTATTACCTGTTTTGATTTCAAACAAGCACCAGGTGTTTCTTCAACATATAAGTCTCTTTTTTATTACCTACCCTCTGAACTGAATTCATGAAATTATTTTGTAAAAGTGAAATCAGAGTGTAAGTAATTTTTCCTGTCCCCACTGTGCAATTTTTGCCCGTTTAAAAAAAAAAGTATTGTGGATATACTATGGAATGCATTAATATACCGCAGTTGCTATCATCAGAAACATTACTGCCCAGAATGTAGGTTCATGAATCAGAAGCAGCGGGATTGGTGTATTGCCAAAAGTAATAAAAAGGACATTAGGTCCTATGTGATACCTTCACTTGAAATTCAGATACTTGTCTTGAATATAAGAAACGGGGGTGGGGTGGCAGTTAATTTTAGAAATGATAATTTAGGGAAGCCAAAGCTTGATTTGGTAACATCTGGAGCCCCTTTTAGTAATAGTTTTACAATTTTACACATTATCTGGGCTTCATTATTGAAGTTTCAACTGAAGGAAAAACATGGTAAGATTACATAGTATTTGTCTCTTGAAATTTAGTGGATAATTGCAGAATTTTGGCAGCATGATCTTGGTGTGTTTTGGGAAGAATTATTACATACGGAAAGCTCTGGTTTGCATCCCTTCTTTAAAACCTCTCTTCTTCCCAACATCATGAATAGCCTCCTACAGATCTTCAGGAAATTGGCTGGTTGTTCTGTGATGCCAAAGTCCTCACACATTGCTCCAGTCTGAGGCCACATGATGAGCATGTTGGTGAACATGTTCTAAGTCCTAAGGCTTTCCCCCCCACAGTGGAATAAACTAAACTTGATGTAAAATGTATTCTGTTGTACTGATACGGTATTTGGATTGGGTCCAGATTAAGTTGAATTTTCTCAACATTGAATTAGTATCTTCAGTGAAAAAAAGATGGATTTTTCTCACTAAATATACAATGGGAAATACTGTAAGTACAACTAACAGTTTAAGCCCAATTTCACTTGCATACTGTTTACATTTTGTTTTCAGAATTATATTTGTAAAGTATAGTTTACTTTGAAACTCATATATGTATGCATTTGGAATATTCAGAAATAACAAATAATTGTTGCAGAGCATTTTGTTACACAATAACATACAGTATAGCATGAATTGTTTAACAATCAAAAATATTAAACCAAAAAAATTAAAGCAAATCCATGTTTTAAAATATACAGATTAAGAGGAAATCCTTTCTCATTTCTAAACCAAAGGAAGGAAGAAAATTAGGAACAATTACTTTCATCTCATTCTATTACAGAACTAGGGGTACTGAATCCTAAATGAACATATTGAGTAACATGTTTCTGGTCTTGGGCTTTCTGTAGATCACTGTTGCTTGAGACAGTTACTTTAACCAGTAACAGCTACTCTAAAAAAGAAAAAGAAGAATTAACTTTTCCATGCCAGGTTAAATGGTTGTCAATTAGCTCTTAGTTACTAATTGTTTATCCTCCACATATAAAGATTCCCCTCGCACATATGTGCTAATTGTTCCTGACTCTAGGGGGCGGTGCTCATTTCCAGGGGTGGGTTCTGGATCCTGCTACTGCTGGACCAGGGATGCACTGCAGGCACTTCGCTCAGGGATGCACTGCAGGCGCTTCGCTCAGGGATGCACTGCAGGTGCTTCGCTCAGGGATGCACTGCAGGCGCACTTCACGCGCATGCACAGTCCTAAAAAAATACACAAGATAGTGGCACCTATGCCGCCACCGAGAGAACCAGCTCAGGGTCATGGAAAATCTGGATCGCTGCTGGTTCTAGCAAACCAGGCCGCCAGGTTACTAACGGTTCCATAGAACTGGTCCGAACTGGTAGGAACCCACCTCTGGCCAGCGCTGTCTGAAGACGTCTCCATGGTCATGTAGCCAGCATGACTAAATGCCAAAGGTGTACAGAACGCTATTACCTTTCCACCAAAGGCGGTCCCTATTTTTCTACTTGCATTTTTACATGCACATATAGTTTGTTGTGTTTTTGTAGCACAGATTCAACAGCATGTTGCTTTAGCATTATTATTATTATTATTTTCCTGGAAAATTAGTATCCAGCCATGCAAATGTTAAAATTTGCCGCGCCTAATCTGAATTTCTCCAGTTGATTTGGGTCTATAAATTGCAGAATTCCATGGCCACATTCTTTCAAAAGACGTGGAAGGTAGCAAACTCCTAAAGGAATATAGAATTAGAGTATTTCTCCTATGCAATTTAGCTAACAGTTGACTCCACTGGTTCAACACTAAATGTTGTGTCATGAGCAAAAATGGCTCGGTGCAAATGATTGATGGTAGACGTAGGGATAATGCGTCCTAAGTGTAGTGATTACCTTCTTAATATTTGTCTCATTATATTATCAAATAGATGCAAACCTGTATTTCTGGAAGATATAGAACTGAAAGAGGAAAGAATCTCCCTGGTAATCCTTATGTATTATCAATTTTTTTGTACAGTATGTCAAAATATTTATTTTTCATTCTTTTCCCTTTCCGAATAGCATATGGCTTCATTTACTATCCTCAATTACAGAAGATAGGATATGGAAGACATTAGTTTTAACCATTGTTCTTGTTACAGAATAACCTAGTGATATGTACCACATGCTCTGCAATATGAAACCGCTTTCAAAGGCCCACGAGGACAGTGAGGAACAAAAGAGATGATAACTGGGGCCTTTTCTCTATTGTGGCCATTGAAATGATTGCTTTTATAGTAGTTTCAACACATGGAAGTACTAAGCTACCCTTATGAACATTTTACCAAGTTGGATTTTGTTTTGTCTTTTAAATGTGTTTCTCTCTAACTAGTTAGTTGTTTCACTGAATTTATAAGAGGACTTCTTTGGAGAGGACCAAACTTACAAAAGTAGAGGCAGATAAAATGCAGGGTG
Source organism: Pseudoxenodon macrops (assembly GCA_032467955.1). Taxonomy (NCBI): domain Eukaryota; kingdom Metazoa; phylum Chordata; class Lepidosauria; order Squamata; family Pseudoxenodontidae; genus Pseudoxenodon; species Pseudoxenodon macrops. The sequence continues at coordinate 245,427 of JANHFT010001505.1, forward strand.
AAGAATTCTTGTGCAATAAGGCCTTTTCTCAGTTCTGGAATGATAAAAATTTCAGTCTAACTCTCTCCTATTGTTTGATAGGTCTCCTTTATAAAAAAAAAACCCAATTATCGAAATATGCTGTATTACAGATGGATAAACCAGGAAATCCTATACTCCTTTAGCAGTGTAGATTTTTAGCTGGGAGAAAGTAGAGAATTTATATGTTTTGAATCCTCACAGATATTTGGATGGATAGTCTAACCTAATCTAAAAATTTATGTATTAGTTGCAAAATGGAAAAGAAAGAATTGGGAAAAGAATCAAGAAGTTGGAACTCTAATAGGAACAATTTATAATTTACACAACTGCTCCAAATTAGTTCTCATAGTCAACACCTAAGGCTTTGCAGCATGGAACCTCTGGCAACGAACATGAATTAATCCAATTAATGTCGAATCCTATATGCACAGATTTAATTCTTAGTTCTAATCTCTCCCACAGTGGAGTCTAACAAGAAAGAGAGAGAGAAAGAGAGACAAGGGACTTGTCCAGGCAACCACCAAGAGTCAAGATTGATTTGAAGGTAAAGAAGGAAAGAAGGAAAGGAAGGTAAGGAAGGAAGGAGGGAAGGAAAGAGAAAAAGAAAAGAAAGAAAAAGAATCTAGTTAAAATGGGTAAAAAGAGCAGAGTAATGTTTAAGTCCTATTGAGCTACTTGAAACAGATTATCACTGTCAACTCATTCAAACCCAGCCCTGGTGCACATATAACTAATTTATATCCACTGTCCAGGAAGGCTAAGAGTAATGGAAGTTGTAGTCCAAAAGGTTCAGAGGGTTTGGAGAATGATGGTTATAGTATTGTGAGGCCCTTCTTTAACTAAGGAAGATTAAAGTGAAAAGTAATCAGGTTTATGCTGAATTAAGTGAACCCAATCAATGCATTCTATTAAGTGCTAGCTTTGAAAGTGTTTCTTTCTCTTTAATAATTGAACTCTATGGGAGAAGGCAAGCAATTCAATGTTTGCTTTTTGCTTTCCTCCATAGGATCCTTATCACTATTACAATTATATTATTTTTCTTTGGGTGGTCTTTAGCTTCAGCTGCCAAACGGGAAAATCAGGAGATGTCACTGAACATTTGCTGAAGTTCCAAGAAAAAAGATTTGTGATTCTTCTGTCACCATAAACTCCTACCTTGAAACACTTTAGCTTCAAGGCAGCCAACCTTCTTCATGCTGCAAATCTGATACAAAGGTATCGAAAGAAAGTTCATGGGATATATTGTACCTCTAGATGAGAGTAGAATGAAAGAGAAATATACTAAAAAGCCATGCTTCTGGCCTCCTGCAGATCATGTTACTTTGTCATAACCATTTAGTTCCATGCACTTTGATATCGATGATTTCCAACATGCACATTCTGCTACTTTCTTGCCCACTGTGTAGTAGTACAAGATAAAGCATTGATTTATGCCATTGCCTTGATGAACTTGAAGTTCAAGTAGATCAGAAGAATTTGTGATTTCTGTGTGCAGGTGTAATGTGCTGGGAAGGAATGTCAAAAAAAATAGTTTCCCCTGTATTTTACATGAAATGTACTTAATTCGCAATTCTCAAATGACTAAAATTCATATATAACTGGACCACAGCACTTTACATATTTAGTTAGGAATATATTTCTCTTGTTGATTATATTTCCTCTCTATAGTTTATGTCCAAGGTTTCCCATTGTACTTCAGGGTGAAGTAGGTTTTGCAATTAGCATTGCATAATTACAGTATTTCACAAAGTCAGATGAAATCATATCATGAAACAGTGCTCATGGTTGCATAAAATGCATTAACAAGTCAAAACTTTGACCCTTGGGAACCCATGAAACTTCTGATATAAATAACTTTGAAGTAAACTTTGAACATCTGAAAGCTCAAACCCAATCAGTACTATTACTGAGAGCAAAATTGCATTTCCTATTCTCCATGAAGATCAAAGCTATCCCATAAAAAAAAAGAGACTATTCAGGCTTTCCTGCCAGGATTGCATATCTCTGTTTTCTATGCATGAGGCAAGCAGTTTGAGCTGTCAACAATATAGTAGTATCACTGCAGCACTAGCCACTCCCAGTTCAGAAATCAACATGCATCTAAATGGAATGAAGGCAGAACAAGAGGAATCTGAATCAATCCTAGCCTTTCTTTCCCTTTTGAGAAAGATTCCAATGAAAGACTTGGAGAATCACTGTTATGTGGACTTGGTGTTCTAATAATTAGAATCAAGTTTTAAGAGGAAACATGTCATAGAATCATAGAGTTGTAATGGACCTTGGAGGTCTTCTAGTCTAACCTCCTGCCGTCATCCCATCCTGGACAAATGGCTATCCAATCTTTTCTTGAAAACTTCCATTGATAGGTTACCCATGATTTCTGGAGGTAGACTGTTGTATTGCTTAAAGGTTCTTGCAGTTAGGAATTTTTTCCTTATTTCAAATATGGATCTCTCACTGAAGGTTTGGGTTAGCTGCATTCAAATTTTGATTTTGTTTAAAAATATCTCAAAAACAGTAATTGTTTTTTTTAATATATATTCCTTTTAATATGCTTTCCCTAATGTGTACTTTGTTTATAGGGCAATTTCTCAAAATGCAAGTTTGCCCATGTGTACACTTTGTGAGCCTACGTATTTGTTACACTCAATTTAGACTCAAATTTTAATTGTTTTCCTATATATATAGTTCAGTATAGATTTCAGAATGTAAAGTGCTGTGGTCCAGTTATATATGAATTTTAGTCATTTGAGAATTGCGAATTAAGTACATTTCATGTAAAATACAGGGGAAACTATATTTTTTTTGACATTCCTTCCCAGCAAAGCTTTTACTGAAGTACAAAATTGTCATATGCTTTTTCATGTACAATTATTCACATCATTTTTTAAAAATCTCTTTGGTTCCTTGTGGACTGCTTATCCTCTTAAATGTTCCTTCTTAAAATCGAGTTTTTCCACAATAATAGCAAGGTTAAATTAATCAGCTAATGATCTCCCAACAGATCATTTGCTCCTTGTTCACATCTACACCTGTCTTTCTTATCAGTATTATTGCTTTATTCACTAAATTGCTTTCTCAAGCTGTTCCTCCCTTGTTTCCCACATTACTTGCATAACACTACATTAAGTGCCAAATGTAAAGGAAGATTAGATGAGCTTCAGATGGTTTTTAAAACAATTAGAATATGGCCCATTTCTACCATGGACACTATAGAGTTTTCTGTGTCTCTGTTATTTTTGAGATTTCTAATTTTACAGTCTGCAGTATGGCCTCTCAGGTGCATACACAATCCTTGCCAAACCTCCTACCACAGAACAAGATGAACATTGCCCTGTAGCTAAGTAGTTGAATGTGATTTTGCATTCTTCACAATTAACTTTTTAGCTACCTTCAATTCCCCATCTTTCACTGTAATGGAACTGGCTCACTAGCAAAAATTCAGAATATAATTAGGTGAAAAGGCATCATAGTCAAACTTTTTAAACATTTCTTAAAGGACGATAGCAAAGGCACTTTTACAAATAAATGGGAACTAAAACACATCCGGGTAACATGTTTAAGAAGTTGATTTATATCTCCTGCTGAGTCTTACACCTGCAGTTCAAGCAAAACCTAAGTTTGGTGTCCCACAGTGTCTACTTTATTAGGTATGAAAGAGTCACAAGAAGCCGTGTAATTAAAATTGTAATTAACTGGAAAGAGAAAGTGCCACCTGAGTTTTGAGAGGCTGTCAGTTTTATTTGCCTTACAGCTCTTCTTCTGGTTTCTGATATATGTGAGATAGTTTTGTTTTTAATTCTAATCCTCTTTGCCCCTATTTCTTTCTCCCTTATTGCAAAATCTTTCATATATTTTTTTTGCTATCTAAATTGGACTTATTCAAAACTCAGACATCACGAGGCCTTTCATACTATGATTTAAAAAAAAATCTTTAACATTCTTACTTGTGTTTATCAGGGTGTATTGTATATAAGTTGATTAAAAAAAAAGTGTGTTGGCACTGTAACTTCCAGAATTCACGGTTATTGTGGCCATAGTGGGAATTCTGGGAACTACAAGTTGATTATATTACGAACACACTGGGTTGACTGTACTTCGATGTATGGGACCATTCTACATACCAAGGAAATGGTATGTATAATCATACAATAAATGTCTTCCATATCCAAAATCGTCCCAAATGCTGTCTATCAAGATTTCTATCTATTTCTAAAATGTTGGTTTTTTTATTATTATTATGATTTCTGCCAGTTTGGATATTTTTGGATATGTCAGATATGTTGAATTGATTTCCAGGCATTGTCTTGTGAGACAATGAAATTATATTTGTGTTTTGCTAGCCAACTTTTTCAGAACAGATATGAAACTGATCATAGATAATAGATTTCCTGCCTTAATATAATGTATTCAAAGGAGCAGGCAATGAAATCCATGATGAATTACTAGATGCCATGTAGACAACAGTTTATTATCTTCCTCATTTTTATTTTATAAATGTATATATTTCTATTCTAATTCTGGGGAAATATCTGTTATGCCAGGATACTGGTAGTATTCATTATTACCTGGAAATCATTTTGCCGATAAATAACTCTGAAAAGATACAATCAACAATGGTCTTCTATTATTTAAAGTCAGAATAGCCAAAATTGGAAGAACCAAAATATGAAAAGACTGTGCTGACTCAGTTTTTTGGCAATCCATCCATCAGCAGCTTCTAAGGAGAATGGAACAGGAAACTATTTCTAACACAAAAGCATATGATTGATAGTAATTGGGAGAGATCTATAGTTTAGACTTAGTAGCTTAGCTCCTTTCTATTGCTTCCCAGGATGAATGAGCATCATCAGCTCATTGGTATAACTGCTATGCTTTAAGTTCATTGACAAATTGCACGCAGAAGACACATTCCTTCAGCCAGAGAATTTGTCGTTCGGAAGAAGGAAAGCAGACAATGGACTAGTTGGTGTAAATCAACATAGCTCTGAGAAAATGGAATCTGACACACCCCAGCTGGTGATCTGTAGCAAGACTGTCAGGAACATCATCACCGGGTAAGGCAAAAGTCATTCCTGCTGCTTATGACTACGGCTGCCCATTTCCTCCAGCAACAGTGTGGTTTTTGATTCACCTGCAATGTTTTGTTTTTTGCTGAAAAGTAGAGAAGGAATGTCTGCACCATCCTAAGATGATGCAAACAGCCTCAAAGAAGCTCACTTGTGGTGTTGTTTCTTACAAAGCAAACAAGCCAATTTCTTTTGAAGAAATATGGTAATATGTGAATATAAATGTGTTCTTAATGGGATTGAATTCACAGATAAATTTAGAATATCCCAAAGCTTAAAATTTTTTATTTATTTATCCTGCCTTTAATAATTTATATAAACCATTTAAGGTGGCAAACGTATCTAATACGTCTTCTTCCTCCAACCCCCACCCCCTGCCCCCAGGTTTTCTTGTG
>JANHFT010001505.1:278126-288396 GCA_032467955.1 Pseudoxenodon macrops
TCTTTTGCCTAGCAGGCTTCAAGGAAAGCCTGCTGAGAGCAAAAATGGACTCCCCCTCCCACCCCTCTTGTTTTTGGCTCAGCAGCGCAGGGTGAGCGAGCGGCGACAGGGGGGAGGGACCACTTCGGGGGCGTGGCCAGCCAGCCAGCTTACCAGTATGGCGAACCAGGCTACATGTCCGGTAACGGTTCTACCGAACCGGACCGAACCGGGAACATTTCACCCCTGAACCAGACCCTATGCTATGGGTGTCAAATAAACCATGTCATGTTGCCGTAACATGATGTATTGCAACTTTTTCCCCTTCACGGAGCTGGGGTGCGCATGACGCATCTGGCTCACAGGCCATCGTTGGGCACATCCCTGCCCTATGCCATGTACACTATGTAATTTTGAACAATCAGAATTGTGGCAATAGTTATGTGGTTCTACTTGTCTCTTCAGGGAATGGTGGGACTGTGTTACATGTCATCTATCATGCACCTACCTGTTTTGCTTCCCCAGGCATCAGTGATAATGATCAATGTTGATACTAAATATAAGAGAATAATATAAGCATAGTTAGCCAGGATCAAATAAAGGCACATAAGATCCCACAATAACCAATGAAATGCTTCTGAGAAGACCACAGGTCAAGCAATGGTACAGTAGGAGGTCTTCCATTTATATGGTGATTATATTTTCTTGGGAAGAAAATAAAGGAAAAACCGGAAAAGGGGACAAATTTGAAAGCGGTTCATAAGAATTCTTTATGTTCATAACTTTGCTTTACACAGGGAAATTTAAGATCAAAACCTAGAAAACGTTTCAAAACACACATCCTAATAAAAGTATCTAAAATCAAATCGTGTATGTAAATTTACTTTAAAACGACAATTCAATTTCCATATTTTCCACTTGAATGCGAAAGACTTTGCATTAAGTAGTACAATTGGCACGGTAAAAGTTAAATGATCAAAATGAAGGACAAAAGTGAGTTTTTGAAAAATGAATAAATCTAAAGGACAGCTTTCTGAAATAAAGAACTATCCTTTAAAGGACGCATAGTCACTGTATCCATTTGTATTCTCTAGCCGCTGGTATTGAAAGTCCTAATGCCTTTGACATTGTGGTTAATGTAACCAGTGTACTTAGCAAGCATGTACAGTTTTATCAATAGCATTATTTAAACCCCTCTTTTCAGCCACTCAAGCATCTTATGCTAGTTATCCCACAGATTGATTGTGGGTGATGTGAATCTTTTTTAGCATTTCTGAAACTCTCTTGCTCCAGCTAGATTTTGGCTCTTTGTTGTTTCTCAGTGCCTTATTATGGGTTTACATTATTCTTTAACCTTTTTTTATACTATCCTTGATCTTATTGTTAATCACCCAGAGTTCATGAAAATATTATTGAGGTGAGATGTGAATACTGCAAATGAATGAATAAATCAATAATATTTATTTTTTGTCTATGTTTAATTGCTTTGCTTGGTCAAGTCTGGCATCTAATATTGTAAGACAGAGTTTCTCCATTTGTTGTATAATTTTATGTACTTTTATACTATCTCTATTTCTTTGTGTGTTCCCCAAAGCCCAACCATCCCAAAGTATGTTTTTCCAAGCATGTACTGATTTATTCCCCAGCATTTCCATCTATGCTTCATTTTTAGATGCCAAGAAGCAGCACTTGTGGGTTATTGGAATGAAGAGAGGACCAGAAGGCCTTTTTTGAATTCCTCAGTTACTATGAGGAGCATTTCTCAGTACAATATCAAAACACAAACTATTTCCAGTCACATCTGCATCTGTTCCACAGCTCCTTACTTGCTCAAACCCAAAACTATTAGAGCAATTTGTGGTTCTACTGTTAGTGCCTCAAAGGATTTAGTTTAAAGAGCCTGTTTAAGAATGCAACGCATGTTGTATCAAACAAAATTCTTGTATGTTTTCCCTGTAAAAGGTACTACATTTCTATAGCAGTTCCAGCAATGGAAACAACCATTTTTTTCAGAGTAAAATTGAAAGCATGCACATACCACACACAGGCATCTAAAGCTTCATCCTCTGCCTTGAAAGCAAATTCCAAGGAAACAGTTTCAGGGAAATTCATTCTAGGTAAGAACAATCATATGTGTCAGTGAAGAGTTTCTATCCCTATTTATATTCATTGGATCAAAGACTAACTTTATAGCTATTTGTGAACATGGTCCAATAAAGTGAAAACAGCCTGACCACATATATATTCTTAGGCTAACATATAAGCATTTTTTTTCCTATCGGGAAACTCTTTTCAATAGGGCAATTCGTGATTTTGCATATTGTCATGGTGGGTTCAGATTCAGAATCAGAGAAAGGGACGGACAAGGAGCAGCCCGTGCCAGAGACAGCTTCAGAAGTGCTGACAGACAATGAACAGTCAACTCCAACACCACCAGACGGACTGCTGTCTGAGCAGATGGAAGAGTTGAGGCAAACCAGCACCCAACAAACACAGCTGCTGTCACTCTCTGAAGATGAGGGCATGGATTTCCCACCCTCCTTTCCAATGCAACAGCTCAGCGGGCTGCAAAGAGAACAGAGCCAAGGCACTCTGCGAGACTACTCGCATGGAAAGAGTCTTGTCCTGCTAAATGAACTAGACTGGGCTTGCTTCTATTGAAGTGGAACAGCAAGCACAGCCTATCCATTGATGACAACTGTCTGTTAACTCCCACTCTATGTGCCTTGCTTTGTGAAACTCACAACCTTGACTTTGAACCTGGACCAGCTGATGAATCTGCTACAAACTCTGACCCTCGGACTCTGCATGACTACTCTCTTGCATGCGGTTTTGACTAGGAACTCTTGTAAGCCAAACTTCCTGAACTATGGGGGGAAATGTTCTCTATACTGCAAGTGTGTGTGTTTGCAAGCCTCGTTTAGTAAAGAAAAATGAAGCACTGTTGTGCATTTGTGTGTGCTTGACTTGGGACAGGACAGATAAAAAGATAATACTTATACATACAGAACAGAATAACAGAGTCTATTTGAATGAATGAATGGAATGAATGGAATGAATGCATGAGCCTAGTTCTGTTCTCTTTGCTTTTAATTCAGGATTGAAATATAAAATAATATAACAACAACACTGTTAGCTAACAAGATTTCTGGGGAAGAAATGAAAGATCAAGAGCAGTAGCAAACTGAAGAGTTGGCAAATGGACCTGCTTTTCAGGATTCCTCTCTAGACAAGGAGAGAACTTGGGATCACCCACAAGTCCCCCATACAGTTGCTCCTCACAGGAAAGTGCAGGACAGTGTTTTGCAGTAGTTTTAGAACTTTAAGAGATGAAGGAATGCCACCTTATCCCAAACTGTGATTGGCATAGAATGTTGCTTTGGATTGTTAATGATAGCATGGGACTTTGAAGGATGGACACTAGATGAAACCAGAAGGAAGTAAAGGTTACAATTAAAAGAGAAGAACACCTACATTTGACTTACTAATATAGAATGGAGCAAAATCATTTTATCATTAAAATATCAATGTATTTTGATATATTGAGGGGTATTTATGAACAATGCACCTAGAAGTTTATTTTAAGAGTTCCTGCCATTATAGATAGACTGTCCTTAAAAGGTGTTATGGAAGAGGAACATGTTTTACTGGATAATACTGAGACTGCTCTGAAAGTGAATTTAAACATGACAGGCTACAAGAATGACACGGAAAAGAGAAGCTACACTGAATATACAAATGAAACCAGCTGATATTTCACTAATTAAAAGGATATTCTTACCAAAAGCGTGACTTGTATAACTTTACAATATTAAATTTACAAAATAGATTTGTTAACATTTAGAAGAATCTTGTGAGAAAAGGCAAAAAAAAAAAAAGAAATCAAATTTTACAACATTACTTAAAGTGTTTAAGAGCAGGACTGTTAAAAGTAAAAGGAAGGAATTTAAAATTTGTTTACTTGATCAAGGCTAAAATACATATATTATTATCTCTGGTAACCCTTACTTAGCTGATCAGGACTGAATGATGAAGCTTTAAGAATTTTTTTCTAGATAAGAGATGGGATATGGAAGAAAAATAGCATTTGTTGTATTGTAAGAAAAGATGATAACTTATTAAAATATTAATACTTTTTGAGATAAGATGGAAGTCAGGGCTTTATTCTTTTTCTCTACTATTTTCTTTTTTCTTTTCTATTTTTTATTTTCTGCACTTCTTTTTTCCTTTCCTTTTTCTTAGTTCAGAATAATTCTAAAACTGTAATGCTTAATAATATTAAACTCTTAGTTAGCAATAACTACCAAAAGGAAATAGTATTTTCCTAGTATGTTTTCTCCTCCCCACCCCTTTCTGTTCAATTGTGTCCAATTCAAGTCCTTGCAAAATGTGACAAGTTTTTCATAAGTGATTTGCCATTGCCTCTTTCTTCGGGCTGAAAGAAAGTGATTGGCCCAAAGCCACCCACTTGGCTTTGTACCCGAGACAAGAGACAAAACTTTTTTTTGGCCTAATGTTTTAACTACTGCACTAAAATAAAAAGTATAGTGACAGGTAAATGTTGCTGAGGTAATGTTTTGTCTATCTTAGCAAAAGTCATTCAGTTTAAGGCTCTTTAAAAAGGTCTCTATACTTGAAGTTAAATCAATACCCCTAATAGGATCAAACTCCAGAACTCCATCATATAGGACAGCCTATAAATGGTCCCCATCTCCCATTGCAGTGACAGCGGTGGCCAGTATTAAAGAAAGGGGTGCTGTGTTAGTCAACTGGTTAAGGCTGCTGAGGAACTTTGGAATTTACAAGCCTGGAAGTAAGCCAAATCCAACTAAACACTGCATTTGAGGGCATACCATCAATGGAAGTATGAGAGGGTCTCTTTGCCATTAGGTCATTGACCTTCCCTTTTGAAAAATATAGTCCTGAAGGACTATTATTCATTAATATTCCTTCCCAGCTCTGTCTTCCTTAGAATACACTGACACACCACACCCTAATTTAAGAAAAAAAATCCCCACCTCTCCGGTTTCCACCATCATGTTTTCACTCTCTGTGATGCAGATCAGCCCTACAGGTGACAAAGCCCCCCCCCCAATATTTGAAAACTCAGAATGTGAGCTGCCCATTTGGGAGGAATGCCCAGAGATAAATGCAGGGCTGTAAGGCTGTATTGGATGGCTTATAGCAAGGCTAAACTTTTAATTTTTCTTCTCCCCTCTCTTTATAATAAATGGAATGCCTCTGAGCACAACGAACAAACAGTCTGTACTGCATGCAGGCAGGATTTTTAGGGTGGGTTGTGAAGATCTGACACAGCCCAGCCAAGGCCAAAGAAGCATTTTCATTATGACATTGGCTAATCTGGACTTGAATTTCCAACAGGGTTTCGCAAAGCCTTGATATATAATCTGCTGGCCATCAGATAAGTTACAAACAGGGTTTTTTGAAAGGTTATACTTGAACAGACAACAAGAAAGGGTGCCCTGTTCTGTCTACATGCCCTACTAATCAGGCCCAGTTACAAAAGGAGTTTTCATCCAGGTAGAGCCTCAAAGAGCCTGGGACAGGAGCCTAACTCTGTTGGCCATATCTGCCTGTCACTCACAATCCTAATGTAGACAGTCTGATGACTCTGAAGACATGACTAAGGGGAACAAGGAACATTGGCCAAGAACTTCCAAAACTTCATAGTAAGAGACTTTTCATCTATCAGGCAAAGCCACAAAAACAAGAGGTCCCCCTCTTATCTTCCTACTCATATTTCCTGATAGACTTTCATCGTGGATTGTGCAGCCTCACAAACACTTCCTGTAGTACCTTCTTCACCCTCAGCCTCTTCAGAGCTAGAGGTTTTTTTTAGCTTCCAGTCTCTAGCATTTTGTGGGGGCAGCAACTGATTGAATCTATTTAAGAAGGATATTAAAACAGAAAGGTCTGGGTGATGTGACCTATTTAAATTGCTGCTCTTTCTTTTTCAAAATAAACAGATTCATGTAAATATAATGTTGCATTTCCTTCTTTATTATCAGATCTTTGTCATCCTTAGGCTTGAACTGTCATATGTAGACAGTACTGAAAGAGAAATATGGGATCTGAGGGAAAGCATGAATCTCAATAAAATTTAAAAATAACTTTTTTTTTCCTACTGGTGAGAAAAACATCGCATTATAAAAGCAGTGACCAAACTTAAACTCATCTCTCTCTCTCCCCCCCGCCCTCTCTCAAAAAAAATGTTGCAAATAAACATTGCATCGAAAAGAATTAAACTAAAAGAATAATCATCAAAAGTATGAGCAACCATTATTTGAAAGTACATTTCTTCTGAGGTCATTATTCAGGCTTTTTATAATATTAAAAGCACAATTCCTTGTGCCCTGAATTTGCATTAGACATGTGACAATCATTGATTAATGAATCAAAATTAAATTAATTTAATTAAAAAGCTGGTATCCACTATACAAAGTTTTACATAATTTCAATTTTAGAAGGTGTGGCTATCTCAGTAATATACATTGAAAATCTAATTTTAGCTCCTTCTTTTTCTTCTCGCTGTGTGAGCAATCTGGTTGTTATAAGAGTCAGCAAAACAATTCAAGACCTGGAGCACTCAATGAAATATTAATATGAATAATTAAAAATAGGTCCAATCAACATTCCCATTCTATTAATATCGCCAGCATAAGCATTTTGTTTAAGTTAACGGTGAAAGGGTGTCCACTAGTGTTCCAAGGGATTTCTTTGAGGCTGATTTATTACCTTGCTAGAGCACATTAGTCCTTTATTTTTAAACAACACAGTATGGTTGAGGGGATTCAGAACATTCCAGACGAGTGTCTGCAAAAACATCTCTGGATCAGTGGCTGTGATCACGGGCTGGGTAATTGCTTTGATTAGAGCATCCGTCTAAGACAAAGAAAGTGGACTGGAGCAAGGCAGGCTCTGGTCTCATTTACAGGTCTGGAGATGCATGTAGAAGCTATTACGAGCGGCCTCTGACCCTGGCCACCCTCAGGTGAAACTGCTTTGCCCAGTCACCTCCTGTTAGCTTCAGTCAAATGACATACTTTGGGGAGCTGTAGCCGCAATGGCGACTCGGTGGCTGTTAATCAACCAGACAATATCAGAACCACAGGCCCAGCCTGGAGCTACGCAGATGCAAAAGCAGACGAATTGGAACAATAATGGATTTTCAAACTTATTACAATGATAGTGTTACTTACAACAAATCTGTCTGCAGATCTATGGCTATGGAGATAAAAGCCTTTGGGATGGAAATGTCAGAGCCTGGAGTTTATTTATGTATAAGGTAACCATAAATAACAGTGGCACATCACTAATTATAGGGCATATTTATTCTGCATAAGTGGCTTCCCACATAGTAGAGTTGTTAAAATGCAGAGGTTTGCTTCTGAAACCTTCTGCTTTTATTTGCTACAACCAGAATGAGTGCACGGGACTGGTTCTATGAATTGAAAGAAAAAAGGAAAAGAAAATAGAAACAGACACATTTTGTTTTGCTTCCAAATTATCTGTAATCAGACTGATTTGAAGGATGGACGTAGCTACAGCTCCGGAAAAATTCTGAGTTTAGATGCAAAAATCCTACTCTTACTTTTCAGCAATTTGAAATGTACATATCTCAATTCCTTTACAATGTTTAGTTTTTCTTCTTGGCATTGTAGAATAAATGTATATACTGTTTTGTGTATGTTTGTGTAATTGGGCCTGTGTAAGAGAAAGCCACTTTGGTAAACTGATGTAAAATTTAAAACAAAACAGTAGAATTTGGCAAGAAACACAAAAGTCAGAATTTTTAGCGAGATAGTTTGCTGTGGCATAATAGCCAGGTGCCTTCTGATACATTAAAAGCAAAGAGATTTATTATGGACTGAACCATATTTCATCTGACATTTGAAGGATTATTCTCAGTATATAAATTGAAAAGGAAGATTATAAAATACTAAAATACTTTATCTTTAAATGAGGAAAGTATTCTCAGAAAGTATTGTGAAAACCTAGGTTTATTTTGAAGAATGAATATGTGAGATTTAAATTTTACAGACAGGAAACATTATCAGATTAAATTGATTTTTTTAAATCCATAAAAATGGGATTGTATAGAAACAGCAAATATTCTAATGCTGGCCTTAAGAAAATAAAAAAAATTGCTGACAAATGAAGATTTTGCATTCAGGGATTGTTATTATAAGACAAAGTCGGCTACTTTTTGTCAGCTACTTAAGGGTTTGGCCTCATATTTTTGATAGAATAAAAAGGAACTCCAGTTCTCAAGGTAGTTCAAAAGTTCTGCTAAATTCTCTTTATAATCAAGTTGAGGGTTAAGGAAAATGGGCAGTCACATAAATGGTCTAACAGCAAACCAAGCCATCCTGATTTGGATTGCACAGCAGAAGCTGGGAATAATTTTGAAGGAGATCTTCAACCCACAGGAGAGTGCTGTTTGTTTGTTTGTTTATATCCCAGCTTTATTATTTTTGTAAACAACTCAAGGTGATGAACTCACCTAAAACTCCTCCCTCCTTCTATTTTCCCCACAACAACCCTGTAAGGTGAATTTGGATGATGGAGAGTGACCAGGCCAAAGTCGACTAGCTGGCTTTCATGGCTAAGGCGGAATTAGAACTCACAGTCTTCCATTTTCTAGCTTGGTGCCTTACCCGCTAGGCCATAATGGCTCCCATACGGCTCTATGGCTGTGACATTCTTAATCGGGTAGGGGGAAGTGTTTGTGCATGGACTTTCTCCTGATTACTCTTTAGGGGGTGGTTTATGGCAAAAAGAAGTACACTGTTAATGTAAATCAGTTATTCAGGTCTTGTGCCTTCTCCAATTTGGATTTCCATATTATCCCAACCCTCAGACAGCTTCTGAATTCAGCTTCTATAAATGCATTTAAAAAGTTTGCAGGATTTCAGGAATTAACATAACTTTTGTCATAAAAAAAATCTAGCCAAAGTAGCAACAAAACAAGCATAAAAGCAAGAATTTTTGCAGGTTATTTTTTGGATAAATAAATGCACATTCTATTTAGAAAACCTCAGAACTGGCTTTTGATTTCTTTGCTGTTTTATGGATCACATTTGCTTCTTATTTAACCAAAGGTGTTTGTTTTTACATAATAAAAAACATCCTCAAGAGCTCCAGAAATGGTCTAATTATATGACACACCGAAAGAGAGTTGGATAATTTCGTTAGCTTCCAATTCCAGATTTTCATAGCTTAATCTGGAGTTTGAGATAGTAATATTTAAACAAATTACTTGTTAAACAGAGTGGTCCAACATTTCATTTCAAATTCATAGGGAAGCATATATGATGATAATGAAACATTCCAGTTAATAAAAATGCTCCCTTGTCTCATTGATTCTTAACTCTGAAATCATATCAGTTCCTACAAGTCTAGATGAAACAGCTATTATTTTGTTAGCATTCACACTGCCATTAAAAAATATATATATTCTGAAATATAGCTCAATTACAGAACAAAGTAAAATTATAATAAAGTCTGTTTTTCACTCCACTGCTGGAGACTGAACATTTAATTTTAATCAGAGGTGGGATCCTACTGGTTCAGACCGGATCTATAGAGTAGGTAGTAAGCCGCTGGTGACATCATGGAACAGGTTTTGGTCTATGTATGCCGCCATCTTTTTTTGGGTGTGTGTGTGTTGGGATTTATTCCGTTTTTTTTCCTGCACATGCGCAGAAGCTGAATTTCCGGCACTGCACATGCATTGCCATCTTGTTTTCGGAAATTGCACAGCAAATGCGCGTGCGTGCGAACCGTGGGTGCGCCCATGAGCCGCGGCCATGCAGCACAGGAGGAAGCGAACCAGCGGCGAGGTAAGTTAGAACCCACCCCTGATTTTAATGTATATCACACAGAGAGACACCACACTTTCCAGCAAAAATATGCAAAGAAAAGAAAGTATCTATAATTTCAGTCGTAGATTTAATTAAACTATAAATTTATACTAAAACTAAAATAGTGTAATTCAGATGTAAAACACATTTAACAAAAACAAATTTTCCTGAATCTGAGTTTATCCAACACTGGCAAATTTATAGTAGGGATCATTGAATCTGTCAAGTTTAATTTAGGGCCGATTCATATGCTCCCCAACCCTCAGTTTTAAATTTTGTAAGTTTGTGAATACCCTTTTTCTTTAAAAAAAGAAAGTGTGCCATTATTTGGAGAATATGCGTGAACATTTTTTCTAACACACGTGCTCTTTTCCTGAGATGCTGTTTGCAAGCAGCTTTCTCTAATG
>JANHFT010001506.1:0-12812 GCA_032467955.1 Pseudoxenodon macrops
ATCTATCTATCTATCTATCTATCTATCTATCTATCTATCTATCTATCTATCTATCTATCTATCTATCTATGATCCATCCATCCTTCCTAATATTGGAAAAAATATTGCCATAGTCAATGGGAAGTTCTTAAACAATCAGAAAGCACCATATCACGGGTAAATAAATATTATCTAAATTGGGGGAAATACAATGAGAAATATGATTTAATTTATAAATAATTCACAAGTAAATCAGGTGATTGCTGCACAGCAGTGAAAGAGACATTTGAAAAAAGAAACTATTTTCTTTAAATAGTCACTGGGAAATATTCATAATGAACCAGCAAACAACATAGCAAGTTATGATGTCCTAAGAAGTGGGGGAAGGGATAGTAATCAGAAGATATCAGGGTGAAAGAGAATGCATGGTTGACTTGGGAAATGAGAGGAAAAGATGCTGACTATGAAACAATATGATAGGACAGGCAGAAGCCCCCAGTGGCTTAACTGTCAGACAAAGAAATTTAGGAAGGACCCACTCTAATGGATCAAGCAGTTAAAAGTTACAATACTTTACAATAAAGTACAATTAATTCATCTAGTCATGGGAAGCTGTGAGAGGCTGCTTG
The DNA here is from genome assembly GCA_032467955.1 of Pseudoxenodon macrops. NCBI lineage: Eukaryota > Metazoa > Chordata > Lepidosauria > Squamata > Pseudoxenodontidae > Pseudoxenodon > Pseudoxenodon macrops. Next base: position 609 of record JANHFT010001506.1, read on the forward strand.
GTCAGCACCTATGCTCCTGTTATTCTGTCCTTTTAAGTCCTCACCCAAACTAGCACAGCAATTGTTGGCTATAAAAGCTGAGCAGAGAGGCAGTTGGGTATGGAGGTGTGTGGGAGAGAGAGAAGGATATATATATATATTTGTAAAGCAGCCAGAAAGAGTTACTGTTCAGTAGCTGGAACAACAATAGATGGAGGTATAGAAGCAGGCATGGACTGCTGGGGGTTTGCAAGGGTTCGGGAGAAAATCTAGCTAAGATTCTATGCAGTTCAGAGAACCCCCAAATCCCATTTCTGGCTGGCCCTGCCCACCCCTCCCAGGAGTCCCCATGCGGCCCGTTTTGGATGCAGGTAAGTGCAGGGCGTGTGCGGAGGCTTGGGTAAGGTGAAAAATTGGCCTACCGGAAGTTTGGGAAGGCCGGAAATGGGCTCCAGAGGACCTCCTGAGCCAGGAGTGGCTGTTTTTGCCCTCCCTGAGGCTCAAGGAAAGCCTCTGGATCCCAGGGAGGGCAAAAATGCCTCTCCCCCACTGTGGTGCAGGAAGCCAACTAGGTCACGCTCACCATGGCCACACCTACCCAGAAGCTGTGAAAAGAACCCCTTGCTAAAAATTTTGAAGCCCACCCCTGAATAGAAGTGGAAAAAAGTGGAGGAGTGAGTAATAGCCTTTGAGTGTTTGTGTCTTTGTTACCTAGGGAGGTGTGGCTATGTTGGATTTCTTGGATTTTGGAACCCACTGATTCTGTGTCAGTAAAAGAAACCATGATAGAGGACTGACATGGAACGTGCAAGTCTGAAAATACAAACTTTCTGCAACCACTTTGAACCACACAGTCTCATTGTGCTTCTTGTTTGGACTACCTTGATGGGCTCACATATAGTAGTCCTCACCATGCAATCAGGATTTTGGACAACGTGATAGAAAGGGGAAGCCAAGATGATTCTCTGTGTGACTGTTGAGTCCAAGCCTGTTGTATCCTTTGCCTTCACTAAACGTATACCACTATTTGTAGATGATGTTGTTTAATAACGTATTTTTTTAATGCAAATCATTCTGCTTTTGTTCTGATACATCTCTTTCCTTGATTTTCTTGGATGTAGTCTAATTAGTTTAAATTTTTAAAATATATATTTAAAGAACGCCTTAATGGGGCCAATGCAATATCACTATTGTGCAAAATGTGCTAGTTGCCAGTTTGCTTCTGGGTCCAATTCAAGGTGTCGGTCATTAGCTTTAAAGCTTTTTATGGCATGGGTAGGTCCAAGCTAACTGGGGAACTGTCTCATCCCAATGAGATTAGATCAGATCAGATTAACAGAGTTGGATCTAGTCCAACCCTCTGACCAAGCAGGGGACCCTTACACCTGCCTCTACCTAGGATCGAACTCACAACCTCCTGATTGAGAGGCAAGAGCTCCACCTTTAGGCCTCAGCAGCTGGGTTAGATTGGCCTACCCCACTTACATGCTGTGGGCCCTGTTGGCCAATCATTTTGCCTGCTGGGTGCAGGAGTAAAGTCTTTTGTGCCATGGCACATAGTGCACCTCAAAGTGAAAGGGCCTGAAAATCTGGCTCTGCCCCATTTTGGGACAGCATATAAATTTGTTTAATAAATTTAATAAATCTCTCAATGGAAGATTTCTCTGGTGTTTGAAGCAAAGCTGGTGGATGCAAGGGACTGCAGAGAGATGAGCCTCATCAATGCCCCTTCCTCCCTCTTTCATTGATGGAAGCTGTCGGTTTACCAAGACAGACACTAACTGGATACTATCACTGTCTCTAAGATTATACTTGTTTTTACTTCTTCTTTTTTCATATATTACTCTCAATTGTTTTATATGTATCTCAACATGAATTTAAACCCAAGAGTAATAGTTATTACTTTGATTTATGCTCTACTTCTCTGCCAGTAAAGCAGAACATTATGTTTTCTTCCTTTTCTACAGCTGCATTTACAAATAAAAAATATTGGGTATAGTATTTCAGCAATAAATCCATAATCTGTTTTATGCTAAGCATCCTGAAGCTTGCTTTTACTTAACAGTGTGTTTAGTTTAAAAGGAACTGTTGCGCTTATAACTTACATACACTTACATTTATCATTTGTTTGCCTACCATTTTAAGCTGTTGAAATGTATTTTGTACCTTTATTCTTATTTATGTCTAAATGAAGCCAAGCCAAGGTATTGCTTACTACTACCAGCAATATGAATGGATCACATTCATTCTGGGTATCTTTATTATTTCTGTGCAACCAATTTGCTGAGCCTCTTCACTTTTCAGCCAAGCATCTCTCTACCTCTGCTCTTTGAAGCCATAATGCAGCTGCACCTTTCTGATGATTTAGTAGCTGCTTTGCAGCCCCTCCCTAAATATCCCATGCATGCACAGAGCAAAGTTCCTGCTAGAAAAATAAATGCATATTTTTTGTAAGTATTTTTTTATTTTTCCCATAAATACCACAACTAATATTTATTTCAGTTAGCAATCTAAATGTGTGTATGTTCGGTTTTTTGCTTGCCTAAGAAAAAAGTGTACTCTAACAAACTTTTGGAGGCTGTATTATTTTTAAGTGTAAAATTGGTTCCTGAAACTATGAGTAATAGCCCTAGCTCAGGAGCGCATTCAGTTCTTCGATTTGCAATAGAAGCGATTTCACTTATTATTTTTACCCAAAGGATCAGAGGTGGGTTCCTACTGGTTCTATCTGATTCTATAGAGTAGGCAGTAACTCCACGGTGATGTCATGGAGCCAGTTCTGTCGGTGGCTCCATGGGTACCGTCATCTTGGATTTTGCTTCTACGCATGCACAGAAGCTAGTTTTTGACTGCCGCACGTGTGCTTGTTTGCGTGCTTTGTGTGTGCGCTCGAGGCGTGACCCTGAATGAACCGGCAGTAGGAAAATTCAGAACCTACCTCTGCAAAGGATGCTTCTTTATCACATGATTCAACATTTAGAAAATCCCTTCCTTGTATCTACAATGAACATATATAATATTTCTTCCCCCTATTCTTCCCATTATACCAGAGGGGATGGGGAGACTGGGAAATTTGTCTTGAGCATGTTAAAATGTATTTGTTGTGTAGAGTTTAGAGATGTAAAAACATCCATTTGAATCTTATTGATACTCTTCATTCCTCCTATTTGTGTATGTTTCTCACATTTGCCAAATAATTTTGCTTTAGGGTAAATGGTATTCAATGATACAATTATGTTGAATTCAAGTCTTCTGCAGTTACTCAGAGGTAACTGAATCTTGTGCTATTCTGCCTGTTTTTTATTTGCAGGGAATCATGAAATAATTTCTTACGTTTTATTTAATTGTTAGATTTACTTCTCATTCTTAAGGCCAAAACAGTGTATGGCGTCTCTCTTCATTTTAACATCAGAATAACAAGTTTGGGCAATAAACTAAGATAGGGAAATGGCCCAAAGTCACCTAGTGTTTTTCTTTTTGAACTTAAGTCTCACTAGTACAACAGCAGTGGAAATAAGATGTATTTGATTCCATCTGGAAGATTAGAGGCATATAATAAAATCATCTGCTACCGTGTCCTTCCTGTCAATTAATACTTCAGCTTCAACCAAAACAATACAAGAGCAACAATAGATAGAAAGTTATGGTAAATTGCTTCAAACTTGATTGCAGAAAATACAGTTTCAGTAACAGAATTGTCAATGCCTGGAATGCACTATCTGACTTTGTGGTTTCTTCCCCAATACCCCATTCCTAAAAGGTCTTTAAGGAGCGTGCATAAGCACACCAGCATGCCTACCGTCCCTGCCCAATTGTTCCCTTTTACCTGAATCCATCTCATGTATTCATAATCTTGTTTATACTTGTATCTGTTTTCTAATATATGCTTGGTGAAAAATAAATAAAAAATAAAATGTAACTTTTTACAAAATGAAGGTGAATATCTAATATCTCTTCTTACTAATTGGTTTGGCTCATTAAATTTGGTAGTGGAAGTTAAAACAGAAGATTTTGAAAAAGTGTCATTAAATAGTTGGCTAATGAGAAAGAAAGATAATCTTCATAAAGGTATAGTTGCCAGATTGTTCAATTTACAATGAAGATGAAAGTATTAAGAACTTTTCATCAAACTAAACAAAGAAAAGAAAGTTTCCTTTCTGTTTTTAATTCTTTGTTCCTTTTTTAGCTTTGCGTATATTTCGTGTAAAACAACATTTTAACCAAAAAAAAGCTCTACATCCAAATTATCTGAAATATCTTGCTAAATTTTTATTTGAAATTCTTGATACATCAATAATTCTTACAATTCAGTGTAATAAAGTCTTCAAATTGTACATAGTATTCTGAAAAAAAGAATGTATTAAAGCCGAGTTTCCATTTAAACATCATAAATCACATGGTTTGAAGGCCTTGGTTTTGATATATTCGAGCAATTATCATTAAACCATGCAGCTGATTTATATGAATCCTCAGATAAGATAAGATGGGAACTGAAAAAGAATTAGGGAAAGGCAAGCAAGGGACAGAAAAAAACAATATACATCTCAAGTATGGAATTTCAAGGCTCAGAATGAGGGATTGAAAAGGTCCCTAGAGTTGCTTCCAGATTGAAAAAATGCCTTAGAGTAAACAGGTCAAAAACCCTGAAGGTGATTTCTCAACCATTATCTACCTATTGCAGTATTTCTCAACCTCAGCAATTTGAAGATATGTGGTCTTCAACTCCCAGCCGGGGAATTTTGAAGTCCACACATCTTTAAGTTGCTGGAATTGAGAAACACTGATTTATTACCTCAGTTTTTAGATGCCAAGGTACATTAGTGTTATTATGTGATGAAAGGCAAAAAATAAAAAAGCACAATTCTGAACAGAAAGATAACACACTTTATTGAAGTTCCAACATATGGATGAAAAGAAACAAAGAACGGCAGAAAAATAAGATCCTTCATAAGAATTTGGATTTTAGATGAAGAAATTCTACTTCTCTTGCTGTCAGAGTATTGGCATCCTATAGGCAAAACCAGCAAAGATGATTATATAAAGAGACCTATGTGAAACAGAATTTCATTTTTAATGTGGGGCAGTGTGCTCACAGTAAAAAAAAAAAAGAATGACAAAAGTTATGTAATTGTTAAGAAAACCTGTGCTTTTTAAAGGTTGCGGCAATGTTGGAAGTAGTGCTTGTCTCTTGAAAATTAGCAGAGCAATGTTTACATGGGTGACTTTAATTGATATGGTGTATCTGTACTTTTGCCTCTTTCTTATTAGGTTGTCTTAGATCAGTTTTCTCAATCTTCATGGCTTTAAGACATACTAGATGGGAATTGTGGGAGTGAAAGACTGTATACTTTAAAGCCACCAAGATTGAGAAACACTGCCTTAGACAATTCTTCAGGACTGGATCTCTGCTTCCTTGAGTCAATTTAATTCTGACTTTGTAAAAGTGAGCAATATTTTCTCCTTTTCAGCAAGGATACTGAAAACTAGGACATATGACTTGGTCTCTGTCACATCCACAGGAGCAAAATGAGATTCCCTAAAAATGAATTTGCTTTTTATTTCAGCCATAACTGTTATTTATACGGACAATGCTCTTTTTAAATAGATAAGCTATTAGAGGTTTATCTAATTATTGATTTCATTAAGTATGTTCATTAACAGCTAGATATGTTCCTTTAAAGAATGAACACACACACAAACACAAACAAGCAAACAAGCATATGCATATACATGAACAAAGTACCTAACAACTCTGGCTTGTCAAATGTTTATTTCTTTTTTTAAGCCAAGCATACAGAATCCGAGACCTCTGGTCCCATAGGCTCTTCACAGTGTATGGTCTCTCTTTTATTTATTTTAGTTTAACTTATTTTTATACCAGCTTCATTGTTTTTATAAATAATTCAAAATGACAAATATCCCTAATATATCTTTCTCCTATTTTCCTCCATAGCCATCCCTGAGTGATTCCTTCTTTGCCTGCATGTTTAGCTTTTCATTCTATTATTAAAAAGTTCTAGTTATGGTAAAATTGTTAATTTTAGATGGCATAAATATACTTTTTTGAAAACCATATCAAATGAAGAGCATAAGCTATCACTTAATGTAATTGACATTGAGACAAGCATTTGCAATGACTAATTTGAGAATTCTATTATTAAACTTAATGGCTTAGGTAATCCAGTTAAGCAATCAAAAGTCTTCACTTACTGCAAATGAAGCTTATATTATCTGTCTCCAGGAAACACATCATTCCTGAAAAATAAAAATTTATTGAAGGATTTCTGAATTGGACATTTTTAGCACTAAGTGATTCTAACATTAATGGTATCTGAAATATCTGAAAAATGCCAGATTTAATTAACTACAAATGACAATATATATTTACTAAAGGACTTTCAGGCAGTATATTCTAATGACTGAAATTTTCTTTTTTAGTTTTGGAGTATATCATATAGAACTTGAAAAATGTAGAAAAGATTAAATTATATTAGATGGATATTGGAATTGAGCTCTTAATGAGCATTTTTATCAAAGCAAGTGAACAAAAATCCTCCTTAAAACAATGCAGTTTCTCAAAGTTGATCAGACAATGAATGCTTGGAAGATAAGCAATCCAATATACAGATTAATTACCCAACTAATTAGAATACCTATTCAAGAATACATAGTATTTCAATACTTCTCCTTGACGTTCGACCACAACTGAGGCAAACATTTCCATGCTAACAAACATATCTCCAGTGCCATCAGCACTGCCAATACCATCATCAAGGCTTTTCTTTTTAAAAAAACTATACAATGAACAAGAAATACACACAATTGGCCATCATATATAGCTTAAATATATAATATAAATATAAGTATAAAATGAATTGTATTTTTCAAGGTTACATTTGTTTTCATAGACACACATCAAATTATTTCATATTAGCTAAATTATTAACCTTGGAGTTTGTCGGTTGTTATATTTTAAAAATTTAATACTGTTATTGATTTTAAAAAATTGTTCTAGCTCTGTTTTCATCTTACAAAAAACAAACAAACACTGAATGGCAGGAACGTCCTCATTTTGGTTTCCCTTGAGATTTAATTGAAATGAAAAACTAGGGAAGCTGAAAATTATTGGAAAATTGTACAATGAAAAGACACACATCCATTGACCATCTTGCAACTAAGTAGTGCAAAAACACTGGTATTCTCTTCTGAAAGACATTTTGGAATTGCATTCATCAAATTAAATGGTTTTATCTCTTCTTTGTTTAAATTAGAAAGAACTTCTAATTGCTGTTTTTGCCTCCTCACATCATTAACAATGAGATATTAATATAATACAAAATAAAGAAAAGATATCTTTGAAAATTTTGGAAAATGCCTTTGGCCAAGAATATAAATATTTGGTTTAAACTTGAACAACTTCCTCTCACAGCGAAAAAATTAAAAGTGATAAAAAAAACTCATTCACAAGAAGGTTATATCATTTTAGGTTACATATAAAAGTGGACCTTATCAGATTTTATAATACCTGCAACAGAAACGGAGAGTTACAGCTATTTATTTTTATTTTTATATTACATTACATTATATATATATTATGTTGTTTAATTTAGTTTAGTTTAGTTTAATTAAGTTTAGTTTAGTTTATTATTTGTTGCCCATCTCACCAATGAGGCAACTCTGGATAGCTTACAAATAGTAAAAAGATAAATATAAATATAATTACAATTTTTAAAACTAAAAAATAGAACCAAGGAGACAGCTAGCATAGGGATGAGATTTTCTTAGTTTCTTTTTCACTTGATGTATATGCTTGGGCCTCTTCTTCTGGGATTAGTATGATTAGTCCATGACATATCAACCAAGAAGTAGTTCCACTTAGTTCAAGAAAATTAGTAAGTGACCAGATCAAAGCTCTGCCTTTTTTATGTACATCACATTTCACACAGATAAAAACAGGCAGTTTAATTCACATGGTGGTGGCTTCTTGACATTTTGGATCCCACCCTGTGGATACCAATGTGTGAAGTTAAAAGGATTGCAGTTATAAACACAAAATAAAATTGTTTTAAATAACTCTCTTCCTTCTGAGTAAGTGAATAATGAAATTTAAATTTTTAACTGTCTTACTTACTGACCCTAAGTGTTTGTTTTCTATCATCTTTTTTTCTGAGACTTTAGGCCAGGGCTGTCAAATTCCCAGCCCAAAGGCCGGATGCATCATGTTCTGGCCACACCCATGCCCGTTTTAGCAAAGGGGGGGAAAGTCCTGATACGTCATGTGATATTGGCGTGATGATGATGTGAGTTTGACAGTCCTGCTTTACTTGACAGTTTCATTTAAACTGGTTTTACAAATAATGAAAAAAATTGTCTTCGCTACATTTAGTAACTTCAAATTCCATTTTCTCTGAGAAGATAGAAACATATAATTGGAAGATATGGCTCCATTCATTTGTGTCACTACATATTTTGGTTTTCACTGTGAAACAGTAGAACACTGTGTTCCAGGCCGTAACATTTAATGGTGCCTAGCTATAGACATAAACCTTTCTTCTACTCAGATCAGAGACTTGGGACAAAATTGGTTCTGCTACTCTGTTGTAAAGTTGTCTACAACTGATGGTCTTGTGCATAGAATCAATTTACCCCCATTATTTCTAAAACTACAACGATGGCTACTTTGAAAAGAAACTGAAAGGTTTTCTGCTTTTTCTATGTTCTTCCGATGTTCTCTGAATTATGTTTTTAGGAATTGTTTAAGAAGAAAAAAACAAGAAACCAAAAAAATAACAACTAGTCAGACAGTTAAAATTCCATATTTTTTTAAAAAACAAACAATAATTGAATTAACATTCAATTCTAACATTTCAGCTTCATTTTATCTCTCTCTGGCTGATTCTAGGCAGGTTTATTGAAAAGTAACTCTAGTTTATTCATCAGGGATTACCGTTTAGTCATCTATCTTTAGGATAAGACCTAGGAAAACACCTTAAGGTAGATGAAAGATAAAATCCTAGGTAGAACATTCCATAATATGAGCCATTACTGGGGGGAAAAACACTTTCCTCTCTAGCCATTGCTGCACCTATTCTAATGAGAAATAGTTGGAGAAGAGTTAGTGTATTTGCTTCCGATAGTCTGTCCCCAACTAATATGAAAACCTCAAAAGCAAAAATATTAGTTAGGAGTGCAGATTTCTTTAAATAGCTGAAAGCCCAATTGACAGTGTATCAAGGTAATTATCAGTAAACATTCCCTATGTATTTTTTGCTAACACGGCACTTCTTAGATTGAAGCACTTAGTGTCCCACTGGCATTAGGATATTAATAAAGACACGAAATTATAACTATGAGTGAGTATGGATGATAATATGGCAGAAGCCCCAATTTATACTCAGATTTAATTATGCATAAATAAAACATTACCACAGAATTAATAGTCTGTAAAAATTCATCAGGCTACACTTTACAACTTTTGCCTAGCAATTTGCTTCCTGTCTTGAAACTTGTTTTCTTTGTTATTCCTTCATCGGTCATGCAGTAAGCTTTCTTGCATTTGTTAGGAAAGGTAAATACTACATCATCTAGACAGCAATTTGCATGATTCTACCTAGTGAAGCAATACGTGGCCCAGAGGATAATTGAGCTATAAACAAGTCAACATAATTTTAGCCATCGCAGCCCCCAGACAAAGGATTAGTTTCAAATGATGAACTAAAATATTGCACAGAAATAGATGAAACAAAATAATATTATTCCTGGGTCAGAAAGGAGCCTAAAGCTATGTAGGAGGAAATACAGTTATTTTAGGCATGTGGACTATATTATAAAATATTGCTATTATCAGCCATTAGTAATAGAATAGAAGATTCACTTTTTTAAAGGCAATTGTTTTTGTTTTACTTTATTTAAAAATGTTGCCCTTAATCTTCTCTTCTCCTTCTCCTTGATCTTGCAACAAGTATAAATCCTTCTATTCCCTATCATCCAGTCAGGATGGATGAGAAATTAAACTACTTCAAAGAAAAACCAGAAAGTCCAGTTGCCTCTTGAAAAAAACACCTTTGGAACAACTATGGCTTGGATGATGATTGAGAATCTCCATAGACAGTCCTGACTTAGGCACAAAGCTACTGAGTGAACTTGGTCCAGTTACTTACTTTCAGCCTTAGGAAGCATACCACTTCCGAAAAATCTTGTCAGGAAAATTGCAATGACTAGTCTAAGCAATTGAGCTGCTAAGAGTCAAGATTGCTTTGAAGACACAATAAAAACAATAATAACAATAACAAAGAGAAATGACATAAATATAATTGAAACTCAGCAGGGATACAGTTTGGATTTAATAACCAACAGAGATGGAAGAATTGGGAAATACGTTAATACAGAATTAGAAAATTCTGTGAGCTACCAAATCCTGATGGCCTCAATAGAAAGTTTTATAAATTATATGTAACATGTCAAGATACTGGGAAAGTAGTCATCTTCCAAAAATATGGAGACAGTCATTTCTGGTTGTAATCCCAAACTCTCAGTCTAAAAAATGAATTCTTATCATCCAACATGAATTTTAAGACTTTGTCTAAACAGAGTAAATGTAGTATTGCAGTTCCAGTTTATTTAATGTGATATGAAATAGAAATGGTAAGTTTGTGCATTGGAAACGTTGTAGGCATTTGATTTATTTCCCTGGACTCTTTAAAACTTTAAACAATTTAAGTACAAAAATAATAAAATATGATTTAAATTGAAATCCTACTAAGCTGTACAAGGCAAGGATGCCAAATATCTTTTGTTCCTTTAATAAGAAAGGTGTCATAAATTCAGAAACAAGTCTAAGACATATCTTGTTAGACAAATTGCTACTAATATAAAAAGACTCTAGCTTGGGATAGGACATAAAAGACAATCTTTCCGTCTTTCTGATCTTGAACAGAGTAATGTGGAGAGTGGCTCAGAATAAGTGGGTAAAATAATGTTTATTACTTTTTCAGAGCTTTTACAGAGATAAAAACTCCATGAGAGCATAGGGTCTTTTGTCTTTGTTTTATAAACACTGAAAGGCATTATTGTACCAATAGAAGAAAATATATAGAGAACAGGGTTGAACTGTGGAGTCCTTGGTGCTGTCTGAGCTTGGTTGTTTGCTTGCAGATGTTTTGTTACTAGACTAAGTAACATCTTCAGCACTAGAAAGGAGTGGGGTTTGCACTCTGCTTATATACAGTAATTTGCCTTGTTAGTGATGCTGAGATTATTGTTTTCTCATTGGTAATTCCTTGATTAGTATATTGTTTACTGATTGATTGTCTGGTATTATTCCTTGTGTCAATTCCTCTTTATATGGTTGTTGATTTCTGGCAAGGAGGTGTTCTTATCTTTTTAGATGTTAACTTTTTTATGCCTCTTTTGAATGGTGTGTAAATGTTTATATTTATGTGCCTGTTGATAGCTGATTGGCCTGAGTGCCAAATATCCAGAAATTCCCTAGCATTTTTTAATTTGGTTTCCCAAATGAAGGTATGGTTAAATTTGTTCATGTGTTGTGAAATTAAGCAGTTTTCATCATATTTTCTGATACCTAGTTGTGTTCATGGAAGTGCTCTGCTAGTCATATGCCTGTCTGTTTTACAGTTATAATAACAGTCTCTTTGCAGTCAAAGGTATTTGATCTGTACAGTAAAAATAATAATTTTAAATAATATTTTTTTAGAAATCTTATTACACACCAAAGTAATGTTATTGAAACTAATTCATATACAATTTAATAATCCTGTATGCTTTCTCTGGCCAAAAGCTGTCATTGTCTCTCTTTTTTCTAAAGAGTACTGCCTGGAACTAAACTATTAGTTAAAATACAATTTGACTCATGAGCTAATCACTTAATGAATCAGTTGCAGTTGCAAATATCTCCCCTGCACACTTGGTGCTAGCAAAGAAATATCTTGGTCTAAACCAGGGGTGTCAAACTCAAGGCCCGCAGGCTGGATCTGGCCCACGGGGATGGCCTGGAAACAGCATAGAACCAGCCTACAATGCCTGTGCCAGTGAAAACAGTGCTTAAGGGGTGCACACAGCCCCCCCATTCCCCATTTTTCTGGAGGCTGTCTAGGCCAAAAGCAGGGCATGGCGGGGCTGCATATGAGCTCCCTTTTTTCTGGCAGAGGGTTATCAAAACAAACTAAAAACAAAACAAAAGGAGAAATGTTTTCCCCTTTTGCATTT
>JANHFT010001506.1:57438-80541 GCA_032467955.1 Pseudoxenodon macrops
TGCAGGGAAGGCTTGCAGCAACAGTTTGGAGCTTGTTAAGGAGGACCTCCACCCCAGCCATGTGTTTTCCAGTCCAGGCTGATTGGAGTGAAAAGAAATCCCCTCGGTTGCCTCTTGTTTGCCCTGCCCCGTCCAGTCTCTGCTCTGCAACTTGCCTGCCTGAAGCAGCCTTTGCAAGCTGGCCACGGGGACACCGGGAAGGTAGGCAAGCATGTCAGGGAGGGATGGAATAGGGAAGGCAGGGTGGGACGGTGGGGGGGGAGCAGGGGCAGCTAGGTAGGTCGCGACTTCGCAGGCTTACCTAGCAGGCAGATCAGGGGCGAAGCGCTTCAGACAGGCAATCTGCAGAGCAGAGACTGGGCGAGCAAGAGGCCATGGGACCGGTTCAGGGGTGTGGCCAGCCAGCCCTCATTACCGTTTTGGCGAACCAGGCCACATGTCCAGTAACAGTTCTGCCGAACCGGGAGCATTTCACCCCTGGTTGTGCTTTTCATGTTATTCTGAACAGGCTTTTCCTATCAACAATCATCAATCTTATATGTGATGACAATGACAGTATCTTGAGAACAGGTGTGAAATATGTTGTTATAGATGAGTGTCATATTTACAGCATATAGTAGATACAAAGTATACAACAAAGAACATTCCAATCAGAATCTTCAAAAAGTGAATCGCTAACTACATTGCATACATTATCAATATTTAAACTGTCAACATCCAACGTTCATGCGTGTCTGCGTGCACACACACAAGCACATACATATACCAATCATGCTATTCCCTTTCAGGGTAAGTACAGAAAAGGATTAAGAAATGCTAAGTCAAATAAATAAAGGTATTAAGTAAGGATAAATAAAGCTCAAGTTCTTCACCTTTTCATACTACTCCAATATTAATAGTGTTTAATTAAATCACATTTAATGTTTATCAAATTTGAATGCAAATTATTTACCAGTTTTATGCCTGGATTCCTTGAGAGTTGGGCAGAATACAAGCTTAATAAATTATTAGGATTAAATTATTATTTACTATGGAATATTACATATAAAATATTTGTTAGTATAAAATGGATTTAAACATTCTTCGTTTTATCTTCTTAGTAAGTTCCTTTTGTATTTATTGATACTTGTGAGAATAGAATTGTACGAGGCAATAAACAATTCCATGAAATACAATCCTTTTCCAACACTTTAGCAAAAATGTTGATTTGTCATAGCATTCTTTATTTACTGTGTTTTGATCACAGCAAACCTCTTGATGCTCTGTTGATTAACTATGATCTCCCTCTTCTCAATTCATTGTCAAAATCATTTATTTCCCCATAGCGTCAGACACTACTTTAATAGTTAAAGAATGCTTGTCTTAAACATTTAAGATGTTTCTTAAATACCTACACTGGGCAAGTTTTATTGAGATCTAGTTTCCCACAGCAGGGAGTGCTAGTTATGCTAGTTATATCAACAATACCACCCATTACTAAGTCTGGAAAACGCAAAATACAAAGTCCACTGACCTGTGAGAAAAGGGAAGAAAAAGCAGTGCTTGATTAAAAGTGTCCTGGGTATAAGAGGGAACATATTTTATTCTGACAGTGGGCAGTCAACTGCATTCAAGATTCTTATCTAGCTGTGCTGGGTTCGATAGCTTCTGTCAAGTTTGAGCTGGGGAGCCTGATAGATACTGGTTTCCTGTTGATGGTGTGTGATACAAGCTTATCTATCTTTAAGCCCTTGCTAGCTGTCAGAAATTTGTGATTACACTACTGCCCTATGCAATTAATTACTGAACTGTAAGGCACTTTCTTCACAAAGAATCTTCTATGCTTGAACTGAGTCTGCTTCCAAAAGAATCTTTGGGAAAGAATAACTCTCATTAGCTTTCCATTCAGAGGAGACTTTCTTAGCAATTGTTTTACATTCTGGTTTCCTTCGTATTAACTTCTAGCTTATTTTTGGTTTTGTCTTCTTATCCTGACCATTTTCCAATCCTCAACACACTTCTGATTTCCACTTATGACTTGTTCTTTACAATATCTTGGTCCTTACATTTAGCAATATACAGTAGCTCCTTTGTTATTTTTCCAACATCTGAAAGCTAGGAAATACTTCCTTAGCTTGCAATCTGATTAACAATGTAGAAATGCAAACAGCCTATGTTTGTGATTGACACATGTCAGGTAAGTATATTGACACAACATACGGTACTTACCATCTCTCTTAAGTGAAATCTCTGATTCCTATTTATAACCTTTCATTTCAGTAGTTATTTTGTGATGACTTCATCACAATGATTTCCTTTTCCATGAAAAAAATATCCTAAGAGCTAAACATTAATGTAGATATTAAATTAAAAAAACCTCTGTTCTGGAGAGCCATTAATCTGTTTTAGATGTTTCCTATAAAATTCACATGGATTCAGCATCTGCAAAAAGCATACTGATTTGAATTATCCTTTTCTATTCCCAGAGGGGGCAGGGGGGAGAAATTGTGCCCAAAATTGCCTTTAATCAAAAGCCCTGTAAATATTTATATTGTATTGTGTTATAGCAAGTTGATCTGTTCTACTCTCACATAAACATCTTTGACTTTCAAGGTTGTCACCACTGTAATTAAAACTCATTGTTGTTTTTTTAAATTTCTGCTTAAGTATAATGCTAGCAAAGAACATATTTTGAAGTAATTAAGAAAAGGGCATACAACCCTAAATGATGCTGCAACATTATCATCAATATAACTGGCAAATACTTTATTCTCTCGGTTATGAATTATACTTTCTGACCCGAAATATTTTTTTTAATCGCACAATGAAGACTTTTTCTTTGCTTCTGCTTCTTTTACATTTCTTCTTATCCATCTTCATCTCTACCCTTCCACATAAGGGTAGAGTATGTTGTTTCTTCCTGTATTAAATATGCAAATTTCTTCTGCACAGAAAAGAAAGGCAGAGAATGTTTTTAATCTATTGCAAACTACAGAAATAGTACACATTTTTTAATTAACTTCCATTTTCTATACTGTTTGGAGATACATTGAAAGAGTGGTTTGATCACCCCATCTCCAGACATAAATTATTATTCTATTTCAAAACCAATATACTGGTTTGAGACTTTGAAAAATACAACTTACTTTCCTCAGAGGTACCTATTAAATATGGAAGTTTTTTTTAAAAAAGAGAGCATTTATTACCTAACAAACATAACATATATTTACTGTATTTTTAATATTTATATTGTACTGTCACATTGTACTGTGGACAAAACCTATATGGTCATTATATGGAACATATTACACATGCCTTTGGATAGGAGAGTTTTCTGCCTTTTCAGTCTTCAGTTATCATTTTGCTCTTTTCACCAAGAATTCGTTTGTATATTGACTCTTTTCTTTTCCTCTTGTTTTGAACATAATCTAAAGCCTATTATATTGTAGTAAGCATCCTTTACTAACATTTCATTTTCAGCTTTTTCTTTACTGAGACCAGCTCCATAGTTCTGAGCTACCTTTCTGTACTCTTCTTTTGTGATCTTCTGTTTCCTATGTCTTTTTTTTTCTTTTCAGATTTTTATTAAGCTTTTCCTGCAGGGTTTCCCTTTTCTTTACTGAAATTATATTTACTTACTGTATGCTTTTAATACTTTTTCTAACCATCTTGAGCACTTTTTTTCATTCGCTTCTTCTGCCATAGGAGTTTATTAAAATCTGGTTTTTTAAAGTTTAAGGTACATACTAAGCCACATTAAACTTTTACTTCCTTTAAAGTCAAGAACTATAGCATTATACTTTCACATTCCCCCAAGGACCCTACTTTCAGCTTTTCATCTCAATGGTCCCAATATTAATTAATTAATATTTCAAAAACCTTCAACTTTTTCTGTTTAACTCCATTTTCAGATAAAGTGATCAAGGACAAGCGAGGAACGTCTTCTAAGGATCATGTTTGATCATGTTTGACAACATTTGTTTTCCAAAGATTTAGGTGTGAAGTCTCCTATCCTTGTAACTTCTTCTTTAAAAATTGCAAATTGCTTTTGCGCATCATCAATACCTTGCCTTCAGTTAGTTGGGGTTTCTGAATTGGATTGACTCCATGCAAGCTTGAAAATTTATGTCTCCATTCTGCCCAGGCCTCACTAAGTTTCAAAATTGTATATATCTTATTTATTCATTAATTTCGTATTCTGGCCAAATCTCAATGACTTTGAGCTGCTACTTGGATTGAGAACTCCAAATAATGTTAGCGCGGAACAACATATTGGGAAGTTGGAAAAAAAATCTCAGAAGGTATTGGAAAACCCCTTCTGTAACACAATGAAAAAAGCTACCTGGACATGATCATTGATGGGGCTCGATTTTGACTACTACTGTTTATTTTCATTAAACAGATGCAGTTCAAAATAGATTACACAAATATATATCTTGGCCTCTTTCTTATTTTAAAAACGTTTAAATAAACATATTTTCCACTGATTCAAGCTATAAATATAGTGCTAGTTCCATAAAAGTCAGGTGGCCTAGGAGCACCATAGTAGTTCTTGCCATTACCATAAAAGTTCTCTCTTTACATATAAAATAACTATTTGTATTATTATGCATTTTTAACTTTATTCATAAAGAAAGCACTATAGGGCAAAATACACCATAGAGATCAAGCTGCTATTATTTCCTACAGTTTTCTATGGAGAACTAAGGTTAAAAATGATGGTCGAAAAGAAAGACAGAGCATTTATCTGACTTTATTTATTAGATTTATAAATTACGTTTCCACAAGGAACTCAAGATGGTATAATCTTCCTGGGACAAAAAACAAAAGCAAAGAAGACATTAGAATTTGATGGAAGACAAACTAATCCATCCATTATTCAGCATCAATGACTGATTTTTTTGTTTCATAAAAGCTAATTATGTTACACTTATTTTATTGAATAAGGATTTTAATGGTATGTTTCATGTGTAATCATCCTTCTGTAGGTAGCATGTTTATCAATGAAGAAAAGAATGATATAGAATTAATAGATAAGCAAGCTGGCACTAGGATTCACCAAAGAACTAATAACATGAATAAAATTTACTTTCAGGTAAATTATTGAAAACTGTAGAGTAATGTAAGCTTAAGAGTTTTAAATTTTAATTCTAAACATAGGTACACAATGAATTCAAAGTGAGATTTACTTACTAGTAGATTCTTAAGATACTGCACTACTTTTTGTCTCTGAAGACTGGTGAAATGAGATCTGAGAAATGAGATGTTAGAGACTCTTTACATTTTATATGTCATTTCCAAATACCTTGAACTAATGAACAAAATTGTCAGAAAAGGAATTTATCTGAATTTTACACCACTCTCAAAACAAAGGTAGAACTGTGGAAGAAAATAGTTTGGATCTCTAGATTTTATAAATATTAATGGGTTGCATAGCGAGAAAATCCAGACTATAATAAATATTATTTGCTATCAATTTCAGATGTAATCAACAAAAAAGGATTTTTATTCTTACTCCGGTGCAGATCAATTCATTTACGTTTTAGAAAAAAAACCGTTTTCCTTCTATGGAGCTAAGATTTCTGTACTGATAACAGAGCACCTGTCAAGTCTAAGATCATTTCTTCTTCAAAACGGGAAGAAAGCCTTTCCTTCTGGGAGAGAAATGAAATTAATCTTGGGGAGAAAAGAGGACAAGGGTCTTGACGGCCAAACGGGACCCCTGAAGGTGCAGTGGAGCCGGGTTTTTCTAGAGACTATCGCCGAATTCAGGCGGGAAATCCGCACACAGTGAAGAGGCTTTCGCCACCCTAAATCCCTTAGTCTTCCAGGTGCCAAAGGAGGAGTCGCGGTTCTTTTCATTGCAACGCCGAAGGCCGTCCCGTAACGCGCTCCGCAGCCAAGCGCAAGGCGAAAGAAGGAGTAACTTTCATCCTGCCAACGGCCATGAAATCGCAGCGGTTGCTCTTGCTCTCTCTCTTCCTTTCACGCAGATGCAGAGATACGGCAAGCAGCACCAACTTGCGGCCACCGCACCTCGAAGTGCGCGTCTTCCACCCGTTCCCCCACATGCGCGCGCAATCACACCCAGACACACGCACATACACACACACACGTTACTCAGAGAATGTGGGTGAGCGCGGAAGAAGGGGGTCCTCTCTTCTTCTGCCTCTCCCCGCCATACACACACACACCCTCCACGCCGCTACTTCGCTCCCTCCTTGCGTCGGCTTTCGCCCCCGCCTCCTCCTCCTTCCCGCACTCCTCTTCTCGCGCCCTCTGCTTCGGCTGCTCTTCCACCGAGCCGCGCGCGCGCCCGCATTTGTCTAGTGCTGCGCGCGGGGCACCTGCTCGTCTGGCTGCTGCTGCTGTTTGCTGCTGTCGCCAGCGCCACCCATTGCTGCCGAGGCTAAAGTCTGCTGCTGCCGCTACTTAGCGGTTCCAAGCCTCCTTCGCCGCTGCCGCCACGGGCGCCACTATTCCAGCTGCTGCCGCCGAGCTGTTGCGAGCGAGTCGGGCTCCTCCGGTGGGGTTTGCCCCTTTTCCCCGCCCGCTTCCTTCCCCCTGCCTGCGAGTCAGCCTGGCTCAGAATCACGTGGCAATTGCCTGAGGCAGAGACTAAAGAGGGGGGAAAAAAGCGCTTCATTCCTTCTTCCACCGCCATACTGTATTTTATAGTAACTCGCGTTTTTATTCCTTCCTTTTACTCCCGCTCGGTGAGTACCTTTCCGCTGAAATTCTTGTCCTCCTTTTTTTGTCCTGTTTTCTTCTTCCTTTTTTTTTGTTTTTGCTGCTTTTTTATTTTTACCTCTTTGTTTTCATGGATTTGATCCTTTTTCTGATGACAAGTTTTTTTTTCTTCTTAGCATGCGATGGTTTACTAAACTGGGAGCAAAAGGTGTTGCTGGGACTGGAAGTCGCTAGGAATCTTAAAGAGAAAAAAGAAACGGCGAAAAAAAAAAAAGACTTGCCAGTCCAGCAACAGTGTAAATGCATATGCATTATTTACGTATATATACACATGCAACTGGTTTTGTACTGACCAAAAAGCGATGTAAATTATTATGCATTTTTTTTTAAAAAGCAAAGAGATGAGAAGTGGGCATGTTGCTTAACTAACTCTCTCTTGCAGAGATTTTTGACGGTGTT
Source organism: Pseudoxenodon macrops (assembly GCA_032467955.1). NCBI lineage: Eukaryota > Metazoa > Chordata > Lepidosauria > Squamata > Pseudoxenodontidae > Pseudoxenodon > Pseudoxenodon macrops. Next base: position 64,567 of record JANHFT010001506.1, read on the forward strand.
TTCTTTTTTTTGTGCTTTTTTGTGTATATATATATGGGATTTAAAAATGCATTTTACAGCAACGTTTACAAACAGTTTGTGATCTTGCAATGCCTAGTGCAAGCCACCGAGCAAGATATTAATTTTGTTAAATGTTTTTTTTAAATTATTATTGTTTTGTTTCTTTTTCTTTTTTGGGACATCCGGTTGGAATCAGCCGTTTTTCTTCTTTTTCTGATTTTATAACGTGAAACTTTTCTTGCAGCTTGGTACTGTTGAGCATTTTTAAATTCTTCCTCCCCGTCCAAAAAAATGCCATGTAGTAAGAGAGAGGGAGAGAGCCAAAAAATATTTCCTTTCCAGAGTTTCACTTTTTAATATTTTTATACAGAGATAATTTTATGATAATTATCATAATGTTGATAGCTATGCACATATATACAAATAAATATATTTTCAAAAGATGGCAGTGGAAGGTTTTCCTGGAGAATGAAGTGCCGTTTGGTTTCCTTGTCAACGGAAGATGAAGTGAACAACTGAACATCTCTCCCCAGTGCAGGTACTTCAGCTCCTTGTAGGCGTTTCCACTCTTTGTAAATTACATTATGAGATATATTTCTCTCTCTCTCCCAAATAAGTTCTCTTGAGTGTTGGGTGCAGAGCTGTAAGTGATGGCAGAGATGATATTAGATATACTTGTACTGTTTAGGGGTGCTCGATATTTCACTAATTGTATGCAGGTCAATGAAACAGCATGGATTGTATATATGAAGGAAGTTTACCTGAATGGAAATATATCTCACAGAAGCACTGATGGTCTTAAGAAATTGACAGTGACAGAACTTAATTGTTGTAAGAAGAAAGATGTTGGGATTTTGTTATTGCCCACTAGGTGTCTGCGACAGACAGATTGACAGTGTTTCTTGCATACCTGTTTCCCTGTGAGCCTCATATATTTCTCCCCAGCACACACATACATTTTCTCTATTTCTAAGTTCATTTTTGTTATATTAATTTAGTAAAGAGTGAAATAATTTATTGACTCCTACCTTTTTGTGTCTAGTTATGAGGCTAAAGAGTTGATAAATTATAGGTTTTTATTTTGGTTTGAATGATTGTTAATGTTACTGCCTAGTCATTAAATATTATAAAGCATAACTTTTTCAATAGTGCTTAGTCATTGACCCAGACATGAATAACTTGTATGTGGAACTCTGCAGATGCTTTGTGTTGAAATTTGAAAAGACAGAACAATTAATAAATTAGTACTCTAATTCTTATCCTACCCTTCTTTGCATATTTGCAGTTTTTGTGATACTCAGACAGTATTGTTTAGATTAAATAGTATAATAAAAAAACAAATCAATATTTTCTCTAACAGACACAACAAGTGTGTAGCAGTTGCATTTCATAAATGTAACCGTGTACACAACCATTTGATTTACCACAATTTCATAATGTATACAATTTTAAATACTTTGTGAATGCATTTATAATAATGCAAAAGTTTGTATGTATTAACTGCAGTAACTGCTGGTATTTAGAGGAAAGTCATATAAATTAAGTTGGTAGAAAAGTGGAGACTGGCATGACAACATAATAGAAAAGCAGACACTTGTATATTTTCCCCAGAATCATGGAATAAAGCTGCATAGCAAACTTGAGGAAATATGTAATTCCCAACAAGACTACTTGGACAGAAATTATTTGGAGGGTGCAGTTTGAATCCCATTTACCCCCATTACTTCTAAAACATGAGCACCTTTATGTAGGAGTAAACTCCATTGTTTATCATGATCCAGTATTGATAAACTGAAAGATAAAATTGACAATACAAACTTAAGTAAGCAGACAAAGCCCCATTGACCTGATTAAAATCTTGTTCTGTATAAAGATGCTTGCAGTTTGGCTGTCTGACTGATACACCAATATAGTAACACATCCTTTACATAATTTAAATAAATACCAAAGGTATTAAGAATATCAATCAATTTATTTGCAAATGATTTTTAGGAAATTGAAGATATTGTATGAAAGGTTCATTGCAGTAATGTATTAATAATAGTTACTGGCTTACTGGCTCTATTAGATATACATATTTTCAAATGCTTAGGTTTCTAAAGTGATTAAATTAAAATATAAAAAATAGCTATACTGTATCAGCAATCATTTATACAATTTGTTTTTAAGATGATCTGCAAAAACAATCAGACTTGCATTCGTTTGTTGCCTAGAATAATGCAGGTATCATAGCTCACTGATTTTATAGAATAGTGCCTGATTTTATCTATGTGTGAACAGGCACTGAATTGATTGGACAACATTTTTGATATATATAGGTACAAATAAAACTGTGTTTTTTGAAATAAAAAAACAAAATAAAACCCTGAGAGCTTTTATATTGATGGAATCCATGGAATCCTACTGAAATATGAATGTGCATGTGCTTGTATTTTAAAACTTGGGGCAAATGTATTGTTTCAGTTTTGATAAGACATAGTTGTACAGAAGAATCTGGCAGATAAAAGGTGCAGCCTTAATTTGACTTTTTTATGTAGAAATAAATCAGTTTCTTTTAAGGAGACCTGTTTCTAAGCAGCAACTAAAGTTAGGTATAGTGTAGCCTAGAATTGGCTTGCAAGTGTATTGGAGAATGCAACTTTGATACTCATCTTTTTGTCAAAGTACATGTTTTTCCAGTTGAATTTAAACAAAGTTATTGGGAACAGAGTTGTGTGTACCAATTAAATAGAACTTTGAATATTTGAAGGCAGAAGAATATTGATAAAAATTTGTTAGTTCTCAATATGGAAAATGAGAAGTTTGTAAATTAATGGAAATTAATAGCATGTTGTAATTGATGCATAATTCATATAGTATGTTCATGTTGCAAAATGTAACATGAGCTATAATGCCATGAAACTGTTTATTTTTAAAAAAAACCACCTTACAGTAATTCAGTATTACAAATAAATATCTACAGTGTCTTCGTTGAAAAGTCAGACATTCTTTCTAAATGGAAATAAATCTGACCATTTGAGGGATAAGATTAACACTGTGCATTATTAAATGAATTATACTGATACAAATTGCATTACATAAAAAGATACCTCAGTACTTTTATATCAGATGGTTATTCATGAATATCTATGAGGAAAAGAAGTAATTTTATATATAACTGGTTTCCAGATTTCAGTGGTAATGTCTTGTCTCCATATATTTTAATCTATATTTTACAGTACTATGTATAACATACAATAAAACATAAACACTATAAATATAATCTGTTTACTCATTAAATTGGAACCAGGCCAAAACATATTGGCAGGTCACTTTGGAACATCAATATCCATTAATGATACTTATTTGAGTAACTGGGTAGTTATAGATGTACTTAGCATTAAGGTTGAGCAGTAAGTTTGGATTGGATTCCAAAAAAGTGCTTCAAAGCACACAGGGACATAAATGAGGTTTGTGATTGCAATTTTTAAAAACAGGTATATTTTCCCAAGATCATGTGACTGCTAATAATGTATATTTTAAAGAGTGGCATACAGATGCTATGCTAATCATTCTCATGTACTTCAAAGCAATTTTTCCAAATTATTAAATTTACTTATTAAGTATAATAAAAAAAATTGTTATCTTGGGTCTGAAAAATCTTGATTTTATAATGGTGTTTACATATACAGGCTTTATATGTGTGTGTGTGTGCACTTACTAGGGCTTTGCAGAAATTTTAGTTCAAAGGTAGACTATAAATGGATGCTACAAATACATCTTTTACCATGTTTATCATGATAAAGGGCAAATGTATAAATTCAAGAAAAGGTACATTTCTTTAAGGTTTACTTGTGTGCCAGTCAAGTCATTTTTGCCTTCCAAATTTACATTTCTATACAATTCTAATATTCACTAAGAAGTAGCTATAAAAATACCAATGTCCACCTTATACCTAATATGATCAAGCAGTTAAGGAATTAGCAATTCTAATTCTCCCTTAAGCATGGAAAGCCTCTGAGTGAACCTGGCCCAGTCACTTTCTCTTAGCCTTAATTGGTGTTAGTTAGTATTTGCAACAATTTGCAACTGAAAAACAAAACACCTGATTAATAAACTTTACTGTTAGAACTAAGATGAGCACCCTGCAAAGCAAGTGGTGGGACAAATACAGATAGTCTCGACTTACGACCACAACTGAGCCCAAAATCTCTATTGTTAAATGAGACATTTGTTCAGTGAGTTTTGCCCCATTTTACAACCTTTGTTGCCATAATTGTTAACTGAATTACTGCAGTTGATAAGTTAGTAAAACGCTTGTTAAGTGAACAAGCGTGTTACTAACTTCTCCATTGATTTTGCTTGTCTGAAGGTTTGCAAAAGGAGATCCCATGATCTTGGGCCACAGCAACAGTCCTAAGTGTAAACCAGTTGCCAAGCGTCTGAATTTTGATCACATGATCATGGGGATGCTACAAAGGTCGTAAGGTGAAAAATGGTCATAAGCCATTTTTTCAGTGCTGTTGTAACTTTGAACACTAAATGAACTATTGTAAATTGAGGACTACCTGTAGTATTATATTCTACTTGGATTACTTACCATAGTAAGTGAGGAAAAGTTGTTAGAAAAGGTAAAATTGAAAAATATTCTACAGCTTCAAATATCTGATTTGCACTGGGTTTAATAAAAAAATTATATCATGTTAAGTTTACTGTAGTCACTGAATGTAAGATACATATTTTAATTGACACGTATTCTGCAGCAGGAACAACCCTTTCAGCCTTCAGCTCCTCAAAGGAACTGTGTTCTAATCCTGTTTGTGATGCCAGATATTATGCCACCATAAAAGTGGGCAGGAGGTTCATATGCTGGGAAACAGTGAACGTTAAACTGACATGGATCCTCAAAGGGTTTATGGAGCACAGAAAAACAGCTAAGTAACTTAGTTGCAGGGAAGAATATAGAAAGGAAATGTCCACAGAAAAGGAATGAACTAGACATGGCAATAGTCAACAGAGAGATGTGAGGATCAACAGCCCAGTTCTGCCTGACAAGGAAAAGGGATTGTATCCAGCTTTTTCAAGAAATGCTTGAAAAACATGAAAAAGGCAGACAATGTTTGTCCCAAGCTTTAAACGGGGGTATTGCAAATAAAGTCAGGGTAATGCTAATCTGGTCTCAAAAGGCTATTCTAAAATGGCAACAACAATAAAAATTGACTGACAGCCCCTGCCCCCTTTACTTCCCAAGGATAGGAAACTAGCAATAGGTTCCATCAGAATGTGCATTTGAGGAATCATTTCAGTGTGGATAAAGCAGACTTACAAATCTAGATATAGAGGACATAGGGGATGATCTTGAAGGACATGAAGAGGCAACAGTTAGACAACATTGGCTGAAGTCCATTCCAAGAAAATTAAGTTGAGAAAATGGTTCAAAAAAGCCCCTCCAAAATTCACATGAAGTTAAAGAGAGGGAAGGTCATTCAGACTTGCTAGATTCTGTTAATATAGCTGTTCTAATAAAATTAGTTTTAGACCTAAATGACATTGGATTCTTAATCTGGTCTATTTTATAGGACTGATACTGGGAGCCAAGACATGTAGGGCTTCGTAGATGAAAAACAGCATTTGGAATGCCATTGATAACCAGAGGATGGTATGCAGCACAGACATAATATGGTTTCTTTTTTTTTTTCAATTCACAGATCTCTCTGCATTTTGGATCAGTTAGAGTTTTTGAATAATCTTCAAGAAAGCTTTATGTATGATACATTGCAGTAGCCCAAGTGAATGATGATAAAATATGAGTTAAGTTTAATGTGATTGATTTTGGAAATTGGTTCCATGTACTTGGTGTGGAAATTGAGCAGGTAAAGTCAGTTTTTTTTCATGAAAAAGTATAGAGTGCTTTCTTTCACATTTATCTTTTATATATGTCCATGTAAAATTTTGCCTAGAGGAACTACAATTATATTTCCTACTGATGTTAAAAACATTTCAGAATGTCTAATTAAAAATTAATTTAAGAAATATTAGAATGAAACAGAGTTTTTATTCTCTAAAAGAAGTTACTTTTGTTTCCAATTCTCAGATGGAAACTACACTTTGTAGAGACCTACTTTTGTTTTACACTGAGTAAAATTACAATTTTAATTTCTTGAATCTCTTTGAAGCAATTGAAATTTGATGTGGGATTATGAAGCATTATCATTTTCACAATTGTCTGTGATGGTATAACTCAGGGATTCATTTACCAACAATTAAAATAAATGATCAAACTTATATTTTAAGAGCTCAGCAAATTTTAAATGCTAGGCAAGTAAAATTAATTATTTTTATTAATTAACAGGTAACTTGTTTCAAGAAAGAGAAAAATATATCAGAATCTTTGTGTAATAGGTTCTATTCACCCAATTCTGCAACTTGTTCATTTTTCAGTACTTGAAAATTCTGTGGCATTTCTGCGAATGTATGAACGCTGGATTTCTTTGATATTCCTGTACGTCACCCTTTTTTGAAAAACCTTCCTCAAACCACCTGTTGGGAAATATTTCATAATAATAAGGAGTATAGGGATTCATTAAGCAGTGGAGCATAGACGTTTTTTCAATTTGGACTTTCAACAGTTTCCACATAAATAGAAGATTTTTTTTTTCAAGTTTGGAATTACTAAAATAATATGATCGCATGTATTGCTTTCTCCCAAAATAAGGGTAAAATATTAATTTGCCATTCTATTTTTTTCTTAAGAAGAGTAGTTCAGCTCCTAAGTAAATTAATGTAGAATGCTTTTCACAGAAATTTGAGGCAATGCAGGAAACACTGGTATTTCAAGCAGACTTCCTATAGCAATAGCATTTAGACTTATATACTGCACATAGTGCTTTACAGCACTCTCTGGGCAGTTAACAACCTCAGCATATTGTTCCCAAAAATCTGGCTCCTCATTTTACTGACCTCGGACAGATGGAAGGCTCAAGCAGTCTTAAGCCTGTCAGGATTGAACCATCATTAATATGATTAAAGGTAAAGAAATATTTTCATATAAAAGGCTGAGAGAAATTCAAGTATATATTGAAGAGAGAAAGAGCCATTATGGGTTTCAAGAAAAAAAGTCCAAACATTAGAAATGATGGGAATACCCCAGCCCATCCTTATTTTGGGGAAAATGCATTAGTTAAAGCTTAAGATCTGTGTGCAGAAGCTCTGAGCTCCAATTTCCCATATTTCCAGATTGGGCTGGGTAAGGTCTGTATTGTAAATAATAGAGAGCTGCTATTGCTCCATAGGAACAAGAATCAGTTAAATGTACTCGTGCTTTAATTTGGGAAAGGATTAGGGCTGCTTCAGGATTCCCTTCATTTACCTCAGTAGTACTTAAGTTCATATCAATTAACTTATTCATTGTTTTCACTGGAACTAAAATGTAACCAACTATCCTGTTTCTCTGAAAATAAGCCCTCCCCGGATAATAAGCCCAATCAGGCTTTTGAGCGCATATGCTAAAATAAACCCTCCCCCCAAAATAAGCCCTCCCCAATGAAGTGACCACACTTGTTACCTTCTGCACCTCAAAAATAATAAGACCTCCCCGAAAATAAGACCAAGCGCTTATTTTTGAGGTCAAAAGAAAATAAGACCCTTAAACACGGGTAGCTTTCAACAAAAACAAACCTGAACATAAAAATTACCATTGTATAATATTCTCATTTCCCACATGTTTATGTGTACAAAACAAATGAAAATCTGAATATTTTCCACTTTATTTGTGTGCTCTCTTTATTTGTATGATTTTTTCTAGAATTAAGCGATGTACTTTTTTTAAAAAACCTGTACCTTCTGCTTCAGAAGAACCTTTTTATATACTTTCATCCTACGGCTTTAAAATAAAACTATAAATTACTATAACTTGGAAAGGGTTGGAAAGTGCAATATTTTACAAGTCAATTGAAGAATTTTTTTAATGTTCTTCTTTTGTCTTCAGTATGTAATAATAACTACTTTAACTGGGTTTTTTTTAAAAAAACTTCCATCATAGAAATAAATTAAGATGAATGGAAGGATTTAAATAGCCCGATAACAAATTTGTCATAAAAACAGTGAAAATAGACAGAAGCAGCTGCTAGGTGTTGCAATATAGAATATCTATCAGTATCTGTATAAATATATGTTAATCTTAATGCTTGTGTACTGTGTTTTATTAAATTTCTAGCCTGAATTAACACTTTCATTAAATTTCATTCATTTCAAACTCTATTCAGACCAGCATTAACTTAAATTTAGTGGAAACTTAAGACGGGAAGCTGTTTCATACATTCCCATGATAGATTGACAGAACTGTACTCATTCAGGGGCATGTTCCAATTTTAGTGGATATGTGTGTAATGTATTTTTGCCCTCTCAATCCGCTCCATTACTCTGTTAAGAGCAAATTCTAATTCTTCCAAATGGTCTGATTAGAGGGACCATTTTGTTATTTGTCTTAACCTACCACATGCATGTTTCCTTCAGTGTGATCAATAGAACTTTTATCTATGATGATTGGGACAGGACAGGCTTCAAATCAATATCAAATGGAAGAATTAGACCTTGGATAAAATGAAGCCTTTCCCTCCCCCAATAGAATTAACATGTTTTGGATGTGTAAAAAAATTTAATGTATGGTTTTTATATAGGCTTAAAGTCAATCAGAGTGTTTCATCCTGAATAAGTCGACTTGCTATTTTTTTTTTCTTGCATGACATCATATTTGAAAAGCTAAATTTCAGCAGTGACCAAAAATTCAATATTTTGTTCTTTTTTGTGGGTGTTCTGTTTGTTTGCAGTCAGATGAGTGAGCCTCATAGCGGTTTGACGCTCAAATGTGCCAAGTGTGGAGTAGTTTCAACAACAGCTTTGTCAGCCACCACCGCCAGTAATGCCATGTTAGTCCTAATCATTTACATCTTCTTGTTACAAATCTTATACAGTGCATGTGAAAAAAAAATGCTACAGTGATGAAATATTAAAACTTCTAATATTGAACATAATTAATTGTTTAAAAAGGGGAAAATGGCAACCACGCCTTATAATTCAACTGGGTAATATTTTACAATGTCAGTTTTTCTATAACTATATAATGTCATGGGTTTTCACAATTAAAAAAAAATGTTGCCATTTTTAAGTAAGATTGATATATTTGGATTATGCCTGTCCCTCTAAAATTGGCTTGTTTTTGTTGTTTCAATAGTCCTCCAATCTTCTTGTCACTCTTTCCTTTCTGCCCCTGTTTAGGGCATCACTGTGGAGTTCCTGTGTTGTTCTACCTCTCCTGGCTCTCACTTGGATGTCTGCAGTTCTGGCAATGACTGACAAGCGATCCATTTTATTTCAGATACTCTTTGCTGTATTTGATTCCTTGCAGGGATTGGTCATTGTCATGGTTCACTGCATTCTCCGAAGGGAGGTAAGAAACCACTTCTTAATGTTGTCTTCCAAATCTTCTATCGCTATGAAATTTTACAACAATCCAGAATATTTCGTGGCAGCACAGTGGTTAGAATGCAGTATTACATGCTAACTCACTGCCAGAGGTTCGATTCTGATCGCGTCAAGGTTGACTCAGCCTTCCATCCTTCCGAGGTCGGTAAAATGAGGACGGAAATTGTTGGGGGCAATAGGCTGATTCTGTAAACCGCTTAGATAGGGCTGTAAAGCACTGTGAAGCAGTATATAAGTGCTATTCCTAAACATCTGGCTTGAACCAACCAATCTAACTATTCTTGAAATGAAGGCCTCAGTCCCACCTAAGAGGCCAAGACTGTAACTCTTGTTGTACTCAATATTGATCCACAATGAGCAATAGCAGAACTATGACAGCAGAAAAGCTACACCTCCTGTAGTTTATCTGCTAACACATGTCAGCCTCTCATACCCCGAAGTGTTGCTGTCCTCACTGAAAGCAGTGCAGGTTATTTGCAAACAGGGATTGGTTTCCTCTTCCAAGCTTTTGCTGGTAACACATTTTCTGCTTAAATGAATCTTGAAGAGTGTACTGTTGTTGTTTTTTGCTTCTCAATTCAAGGAGTCACATATCCTATCTTGAATTCAGTGTGGCTTCTGCTAAATAGTTGGGGTTTTCCTGTTTCTTGTCCTGCTGAAAGACCATAGGATAGAATGGGAAGAAAATGGGGTCTGCCCCACCTCATCTCCAACTCATACAGAAGCCCTGTATTTATAGCCCAACAAGTAGCCTTTCATTCTGGGAATTAAGGGACAAAACAAGTAGCGACAGGAGGTTGAGTGCAAAAACAATCTTCCACAAGGTCAATAGTCTACCATTGAGAGGTAGTGGTGTTAAAAGAGGAGGCATCAAGATACCTCTGGCAGATACTCTGGTTTTGGTCATTACATTCATGCTTGAACTCTTTGGGCCAGTTTCAGCTCGCCATGGCAGTGCATTGCCTATTACTGTGATTGCGAACCTATGGCATGGGTGCCACAGGTGGCATGTAGAGTCATGTCTGAGGGCACACGAGATATTGTCCTATGTCAACTCCAGCGCGCATCCGTATGCTGGCCAGCTGATTTTTGCCCTTCCAGAGGGCAGGGTGAGGCCATTTTCACTCTCCCTAGGCTTCAGGAAAGGAACTTCTGGTTGGCCCGTTGGGTCGTTTTTCGCCCTCCCCAGGCTTCATGAAAGCCTCCTGAAGCCACGGGAGGTGAAAAACAGGCCAACCTGAGTGAGGCCTGCACGGGAAGGAGCACAGGGGTGGTTGTGCATGCATGCGCAGGGGGAAGAGCATTGCATTATGGGTGTGGACACACGTGCACATGACCCCCATGCTCCCCCCAGTTTTGACACGTGATGGCAAAAAGGTTAGCCATCACTGGCCTATTAGATGCATTGCCCATTAGATGTCCTGAGAAAACAAATAGTAGGGCAATCTAAGGTTTCAATAAGCAGAAGATGGATTGGTAGATAGATGGCAGATCTTCTGAAGACTGATAATAGAGACTCAAGTATTTCTAACTCCCAATAAGTTATTAATAAATATTTTCACTGCCAGTGTATTAGATCACTATAAAAAGAAAACCAAGAGGTCCTATGTATGAATCTGGCTCCATCAGGTATAATAAATTGTACCTGATGGAAACTAACTCTCAGGTTGAACATATGACCAGGAGCACCTAGGTTCTGAATTCTAAATATATAAAAAAATCATTTGCTACCATTTTAATTTTGAGTCTGATGGGTAAACTTAAATTTCTTGTTTTAAAAATAATGGGAAATAGATTTGTCAAACCTGTAATCTGTCTATTGGTCCTACCTAGATTGTATTTTCAATTCGTATCAAACAGTGGTGGGATTCAACATTTGTTACTTCTTGTTCTGTGGGCATGGCTTAGTGGGCATAACTTGGTAGGCGTGGCAGGGGAAAGTTACTGCAAAATCTCCATTCCCTCCCAATCAGCTGGGACTTGGGAGGCAGAGAATAGATGGGGGAGGAGCCAGTCAGAGGTGGTATTTACCAGTTCTCCAAACTACTCAAAATTTCCGCTACCGGTTCTCCAGAACTGTTTAGAACCTGCTGAATCTCACCTCTGGTATCAAAGAAAACCAAGTGGGCTCAAAATTTTGAATAGCATGATGAATAACTTCAATTTCTATGTATGGTTTCAAATCCAATCCCCATTGGGTGGCTATAAGTTTAGAACTTCTGCTGCCCTATTTATGCTTCTGTCAGCCACAGCCAGCATGGAAGCCATCAGAGATTATGGGAGTTGTAGTCCAGAACAGCTGAAAAGCATCTGGTTGACAAAACTCTCAAACATTGCTACCGGTACTATTTAACACAAATACTCTGAAGCAGATGATAGTGACGGCTTCTCAATTTGCCTGCCCATATGGAAAGTTGCTATTAAATTTTTTTAAGTTCCAACATATTTAATCTTATATTAACCATGTTTAACATGCACCTTTTATATACATGAATTAAAAAGTCTACCACGTCATCTGTTTTGGCACTAGATAACTTTCTATCTGGAAAATAACTCATAATGTGAGGAAGACTAAAGTGTTTTTGCTTTGAAGGAGTTCCCCAATGTACTGATTTCTGACTTTGTGCATTCAGGTCTTTAATGAGGCTTCTTTCCCCTCTAAAAAAGGTACACAAGTTCCAAAGTGCTTTATTTAGATAGTTCACTTTTTTTAAGTAAAATTTAAAAAAAACATGCCTGTATTGTTGGATTAAAGGATAATGAACTCCATATCTCATCCCTGTCATTTATCCATGTGAGATATGGAATCTGCCTCTAGCAGGCAAAACAATAAATCTGAATGTCAAATGACTTGTCATAGATAATGTCAAATCTTAGAGTAAAAATCACAGCAGTTTTGTTCTGTGACTGCAACAACATAACATATAGAAAGCATCAAAAACATCATCCATCCATCTATTTCCAGTCTAAATTTTATCTCCAGCAAAGAATGGCCTAGTGCTAGCAAGGTCAAATTGAGACTTCTCACCCTTTGCCTTGCCATCTTCAACAGTGTCTGGGCTTTGCTTCTGAAGCTACATATCTGGAGAAGAAATATGTCTGCTTCATTTGTGATAACCTTCCAAAAATCAGTTCAATCCTTTGGCTAAAGTTCACAAGGGAAATCACTCGCCTTTCTTGTCCCTCATATCCTGTCGTATGACAGCCCCTTTCCTGAGATCACTTTGTAGCTTTCAAAAAGTCTCTTAGTTGAGGTTCTTTGCGTGTTCTGTCTACCTTCTGAAGCTCCATTCCAAAAATCTTATACCCTTAATTATTTCCTTCTCTTCAGAGCCCTCTCTAATTGGTTTAGCAGTCCTAACACCCAACTTAGAGAAAAATTACATTTCATGAAGTTGCATTCCCATATAATTTTATTCCCCGTATTGCAATTCTATAACGCCATCATTCATTGCCTGTGCTAAGTGGGAGTGGTGCAATAATATCTGGACATTGACACATCCCTATTTTTTTATATATCCCACTATCAGAAAAGTAAACTGGAAAGAGATCTGCCTTGTTCTTCCATTTGCTACTATAAAATAAAATAAGAGACATTTCTTACAGGGTTGAATATATTGATGGTGTTGTACAGTATTTATTTGATTGCTGTAGTGATGGCAATCAGTCATTTGAATGATATGTGGATGAGAAAAGGAGATCTAAATTAATTAGGGGCTTACATTTAATTCATCCCAAGGTATCTTGAATCAAGATCTAATCCAATATAGACTGAACCCAGTATTGTAAATTGGGTAGCTAGACATTTATATTTAAATTTTTATTTGCAACCATAAGGATTTAGCAAAAAGTAGTTTGACATAGCCCAAGATAAATGGCTACCATGGTCACTAATTCAATAATAAAATTATCCAGACTTAATAAATAATGAATGAAAGGTAGTGACAGGAAATGCAATAGGAAAATAGTTACCAATCTTCAATTTATCTATTCAGTTCAATTTATCATATTTCTTTATTGAGAAGGTGACCATATTCCTATGCAAAATTAAACCATGATATGCAAGTGAATGTTCATACCTGATAAACCAGCAATTATAGTTAAATGTGAATATTTCTTAACTTCACAATACAATACATTTTAACAATTTTGGCTGAATATTTGGAAATTAATGAGAATGTTCTCAAAATCGGAATTCCTGATTTACCTGATACAATAAAAAAAGAACTTGCCAGAATATTAACTGGATACGAGAAGGAACTTAGACTTCCAAACTTCACACGTATTTTCTTTCAGTTATACATATAGAGTAAACTGTGGCCATGTACGTTAGATGTCTGCTAAAGAAAGAGAAAAATCAAATGCCTAACTATTCCATGCCCCAAACCTAATTTGACCTGTCGTATCCTAAAGTTTGATGATAAAGGGAGATGCTCTTTATTGTCTGCTGTTTTTTTTTAATAATTATGCTTAGCACCCAACTATGCCACCTCCTCCTCATACCTTAAGTAACTAAATGTCATGGACTTTTTTTTTCTCAAAGGGACATGGAAAGAGAGAAGGCAACTTTTAAGAGGAGCTTTGAATTGGTTACTGTTGCCAGGGAAACCACTTCCCTGGTATCCGCACGTTCAGCACATCTCTCTCTCTCTCTCTCTTACCCTATTTGGCTCTGAGACAATCATGCAGCTTCATGTCATCTTGGGAAGGGAAGGGAACAGAAAAAGGGCCAAATAGGATGGAATAGCCCATATTCACTCAATGTGGGTGGGGGGAATTTCAAGACAGAATTGATTATGTTCATTCTTCTATAAACACCCAGAGTATGGCAGATGGCTTGATCCTGATATCTGGGAAAAGGCCAATAAAGACACAGTCAAAATTTTCCCTTCAGCATCATTTTAATTTCCAGTTTGGGGATTACAGGGCTGTTCACTGCAGTTAGACGCTTGGGCAACCACACTAGCTTACAATGCCTTTGGCCAGCCTTGGTTACCTCACTTCTCCAGAAATAAATGGATTTGATTATTATTCATATTCATATTACTGTACATGAGCCATTAAAGCACGGTCTACAGACCACAAAAAGCCCTCATCATTTTTTAATGTAGCTTTTATACAGGATCTTTGGAGTCTTTTCTGGGTTTTTTTTTTCTTTCCACTTTCCAAAAGATTAGTCAAGCATGGGGATCAAAATCATTGTTTCCCTCTACTAGTAGTGGATGCTGAGAAGGATAGAGCTTGTCTATGAAAACAATGCTGTGGACAAAAGCCCTGATAATCATTCTGTACATTTGACTAGTCAGAGATAAAACCTACTTTCATCAGGCTGTAGCTGAATGTATATTATTGTTATAAGCAGCTCAGAAATGATCCTGTTCCTGCAAGTGAGATAAAGCAAATTTACTTTGCCATCTCAACTGATGCTGCTAGTCCATGACATTTTACGGCTGAAATTTACTGCCAAAATTCATGTGATATGGAATTACATTGCTTATGTGTGTCACTAAAGAAAAGATCTGTACAGTAGCCATTTCAGCCATAGTCTAATCTAGAGAAATAGAATATTTTCCTGGAATGTCAGTGGAACAGACACAAGTCTGCATGTTTTAGCTTTCAACGGATTAAGTCCTGGTGAGTTTTCTTCAAACTGGTGCCATTCATCCAGAGATGTTGAGAATTCTGGAATTTGGATGTAAACATAACTGGAGTGCTGGTAGTTCCATATGTTACATGATTAGCAAAAATAAACCCCACTGAGATAATAATTATGCATTGTTCTCCAGAACAAAGCCACAGAGTATGGAGATTAGATTGTTGGAGTAAAAAAATAATGAGGAAATGTGACAACTAAGGAATTTCGGTGGGCAAATAATACAATGCGAGGAAATCAAAATCCATCTATAATGACATTTTGTTTGTTTTGCTTATCGTAGTTGCTTTTACACTGGTTCAATTATCTTAAGCGGCTCACAGCAGCAACATAAAACAAAATAAAGCCATAGCTTTATAAATGGAAATATTTAATAATTGCTAATAAGTTCATAATATTCATAATATTCTGATCACAAACCATCACACCATATATCCTCAGAACTTAAAATGAACCATCCACCAAGGAACCTCTGCCAATTTAGCCCTCGGTACCCGAATGGTGTTTGCAAAACTTCAAATATGCCCAGAGTGAGGGTTCAGATCTTATGTCTGATGGGACAGCATAAAAAGAGGGTTCTTTGGCAGAGATTCCTCCTCTCTGGTTGCCTCTCATTGTAATTCATGAGAAGTAGACACTCTCAGCAAGCACTTTCTACAAGCACGCCTTAGGTAGACAGCTTCTGTTTAGAGCTGGCAGTCTCTCAGATAGCCAGGTCCTAAGCAATATAAGATGGAAAGGTAATTGGGTGCATCTCAACTGTTGTGTTCTCACTAATCCTCTTTGCATTTCCTAATCCTCATTTGCATGTGCCGCCGCTGGTTGGTTAACTAGCGGCGGGAAGTTTAAACCAATGTAAG